>SNQJ01S0042195.1:2834-50846 GCA_010110895.2 Picea sitchensis | reverse complement strand
AACAACAATTTCTAGTTTTCATAAAGGCTCTTCTGAGATCTTTTGAAATTGTTACAGAATTTACCAATTGTTCTATGAAGAATTTAAATAAATCATTTATGAAATTCTACTCTTATTACAAAGTAATAATCCAAAATAAAATATTGAAACTGTGGAGATGGATAATTGAGGAAGTTCGCCAATGCCTTCCATTCCTTCTTCATTCTTGCTTTATAATCACTGAGACTTCACTGGTACCTCCCATCCAACGCTAGGGGTACTCTTCTTCCCCCATATCCCCTCTAGCCACAAAGGGGCTGCACAGAAGAAACCAACAAACAATAGCTCCAAGGCTTTCTTGCCAAGGTAGATCTTCCACTCTTTCTACAAGCTTGGTATCCCAACTCTCACAAGTAAAACACAGTCAAAATCATTTTGGTAGCATAAATTTACCAAGAATAAGTGTGATCCATTTCCATTCTACAACATTTGTTTTATAGAAATTTTCTCGCTGACACATGTCCACATGCACAATTAATTAAGTTTTTAATTAATTAAATTAGGATTATTCACCCACACACTTGTCACACTCTCCCCAAGTTGCACAAGTAATTACCAATTTTATTTTATTTAAAAAGTAAATTTCCCTCACATTCCCCAATGTCTTCCTATTTTTTCTCTTAGTTGTCCCTTTATTCCCTAGATTATCATTTAAAGAGTGTCTTCTAACTAGATCTTAGTTAGGGTTGGATTATGAGTCTTCTTCTAGTTAGACTAGTGGTAGCTAGACTCTAGATGCAATTCTATGTGTACACCTATTCTCTCATATTTTATTTATTTCTATTTTTAAAAATCCCTTTTAATATTTTCATGGACAATGTGAATTCTATCCAATCTTTAGATTTATCTCACTTTTTCCTTAAATTTATTTATCTATATTCTTTTAATTTATTTAATATTTTAATTTAGTCCCCTAACTAAACTTAGACTGAGGCTTAGTATTAGAATTAGGATTAGAATTTTATTGGGATATATAATTAATAAATTCACTATTTAGTTAATTATTTTAATTCGACAAGGTCTAATCAATTCAATGTTTTCTAGGCCCCCTAGATTTATTGACTCAAGTTTTTTTTGTTTTTTTTAATTACGCGACGTGCCCTTCAAGATGCACCTTCGTGCTCCAAGGGTTCCACCTGCCTTTGGTTGGTTTTGGAATTTTGTTTGACACTTGGATTCAATACTCCACTCAGTCGATGTTGTGAGAGACAAATGGATTCTAAGGAATAGGGACTCTGCCTTATTGTGTGCTCCTTAGAAATATTCGTGAAAGATTGTCTCTGTCCACCCTCACGACATTGTAGACCTCTCGAACTAGGTAATCGTTAACCGACCATTCGAGTCATGATAGGTGTTCTAGTAGGATGTGACAGGGACACTACCACACCTCTCCCTCAATGTCTGGTTTATGTGCATGGCCCCTCTACTCCTTATGTGAGTCAGATTACCAAGCATCATCAAACCTACATCCACTAACAGAAACAGTGTCAATAATCAATATACATAATCATACCGAAATAAATCATCTTTCATATGTGCGTAAAATGAAATACTCAAATAAATACAATCCAATCGGTGACTCAATCCATAGTCCAAGAAAGTCCATCGATTCCATCAACATCCATAACATGTCATGTGCCTTGTACACTCAGGAAAAATCATCAATATCATCTGCCAATATATATACATCAATATAAAAATAAGTCACAACACAACATCATCATCATATGTAACCCATAATCGAAAATAAATCACAATATATCATAACCAGATCACTTGTGCGCAAGTGTCCTAAAAAAATATATCAATAAAAGTGTGCTCAATAGATCGAGATGTTAGATACACCCCCTCTTGTTTTAAACTTTGTCCCAAAGTTTTTACAATATATAAATGCATGTAAAAAAAATTATTTGACATAGATCTATATGTCTAATCTATCAAACAAGAAAGAAAAGTTTTTACGCATCTCATAGGCATTCTCCCAAGTAGCCGAGTGTGGACTATAGTTGTCCCACTAGACCTTGACCTGCTCGACTATTCGACGATGTAGTTGTCGAATGCTATAGTCCAAAATGTAGATTGTTATGAGGAAAATCTCTTTATGGGTAGGGTAAACCATAACAGACGGAAATGACTGTAGAAATCAACTCTAATATCAAGTATGCTATATAAACAAATANAATATTCTAGCAACACAAGATAAAATTCCTACCTCTTCCAAACGTTCAATGAAGTCCACTGTTGAGAACTTGACCCAAAGCGATACACCTGCAACTAGTCCTCAACAACCAAGAAACACAAGCATATGGTGATAATATATAATGTTAGCACATTCAATAGCATAATCCATCAATATTCATAACAAATATGCCCATGGAATAAAAATTCAAATATTCATAAGATATTAATTAGATGAGAAAAGAGTATTTCTATTAGAATGTAACCAACAAAAGTGAGTCAATTACAAACTTTTGTGTCGGCAAGGTTTGGAACTAAGAAACTAAGTTCCTTCCAGTTGGGCCTCCACCACTTCAATCCTCCACCAAAGGAAAGATCATATAAGAGAGTCAATGAGGTTCTCAATCAATAAGGGAAGAGCTTGGGGGATGAACAATGTGTTCAGACTTAAAGGACAAAGGGATGGAGAATCAATGTGAAGTGAATAATTTCTCCAGAGTAACTTTGCTCTCAAAGTTGAATTCTTCTCCTCTTTTCCATAGCTCAGTTTTGGCCCATTTATAGCCTTCAAGTGGAATTGAAGGGTCAATTCAGAACGTTTCCAATATATGGAACGCCAAGTATCTTTGATATTGTGATGTGACATGGAAACCCAACACCATTTTTTTTAATTTTGGGCACAAATCTGAATGTAAGTGGGCTATAGTGGTGCAACCTGTGTATACACATGCTATAATATAGGCATGGCACATATATGTGGAAAAATCATGTTTTTAGCTCTGATATTTGCATAGTGTGAGGAATATATTGCTATAACATATGCCCCCTAATGTGTGATGTCAGAGGAGTATTTGCGATGGTAGAAATACATTATGAAACCCAGAAGTGGAGTAATGGGGACCGAGCTAGAAGAACTAGTTTCTCATTACAATCTATACTAACTTTGCATACACGTTTTCAATTTGAATTACACTGCAGATCCATGTGAAAATATACCAAACAGTTGTCCATGGCCATGAATAGGAAATACAAAGGTGGCTACATGCCAAAGGCTATCATAGTCACGAACCAAGCCAAGTAAAACCATTCTCAAAATCAATATGAAAATATATGTATACAATGGAGTACAATTTGATCTCCCATGATCACTAAAGTTACATAGGTACTGGTCCAATGAAAGGTAGCAACAACTTAGGGAAGTTGTGACTGTAGAATGATATCTTAAAATCTTCTTCACAATCCACTAAAGGTGCAAGTATACAACATGTAAATAAAGGAGTTGAGGTCGAGCACAATGAGACTTCATTTGATTACCGGTCATTGAGGTATACCATCAATAAACATGAGACAACCTACCAATGATGAAAGTAGGTATCAAGGCACCGAGTACATTATTGCAAGTTTGAATAAAGGAGTCGAGGTCAAACGCTTGAAGAATCCATCAATCAGGAGACGTTGATCTATTCCCATCTTTCGATGGCAAGAGAACTTGCCACTAATGATTTGAATCCTCTAGGTACTCATAGGACTCTAGGTCTCGTCTCAAGAATAGATGAGTTGAATTCAATCGAAGGAGACCCAATGAAAGGACAACATTAAGGCATCTCTCATCATTCAGCATGAGGTACAAAGCAGGAGCTTGATGATTTGGAGGAAATCGGACAAAGAACACGTTCACGAACCAACGACCCTATGCATCTTCCATGTGTGCCAGGTGCAAGTGGTACATGCAAAAGACCCTCTGAATAACAACCAATGAAGAAATTTGTTGACAAAGGCGAGGAAACCACCAATAGGGATAATGGAATCCAAGACACTACATGAATCCCAATGTGTGAATAGATGTCTTGTCGTCGAACACAAGGGAAACCACCCAGTCAGTGACCATTGATGAAATGTCGATTATTGGGTTCAAGGTTACCTACCAATGAGGACAGTAGGACTAGGGTGCGCAATAGGACTACAACTTCATGTGATTCTGAGATAGACTGAGGGTGTTGCTGACATGAAAAGTCAAGAGTTCTGAGGAATGACCGACACAGGTTGATAGACATCCTTTGAACACGAGCTTGAGACATATGGAAGACTCTGGAAGCATAGACACAATGATGAAATATTGAGATGCAGGAGACATCAATCAAACTATCCATAGGGATTGGAAGATTAACAAGTCAGAGGAGTAAACTCTCTGTAACGAGCTCAGCTTCCTAAGGTCATGCTAAACCAAAAATTATGATGATAAGTAAACTAACAAATTTTTTTCTTTGTTCAAAGGCGACATGGTTGCTTCCAATATAATATAATACTCTTGTCCTGGCTGTATTTTTTTTTTCATAGTCAAATGAATTCTATGGTACAGAAGACGAAACGAGTGTCGCAAGTAAGAAAAACTAGTTCCAACAGTGGAACATACCTATGCTCAATGCAAGGAGGTGCATACGGTAGATGGACAATCGAGGGAATGTTTCCTCCTGGGTATAGGGTGTCAAGATGCGAAGGATATAAAAAAATCTCTTCTTGGTTGAGGATGCAAAATTGTTGAGGTAAACAACTTATAACGCAAAAGCGAGAACTAACAATAGGTTCAATACTACAAGTAAGGGCATGAGATGCAATCACAACTTAACACCAAAAAAAATCATTTTTTCATAATATAAGTCTAATTGGTTTTAAAAAGGGATAAAATTACACCAAATGGATGTCCTTTCAAATCCAATTCACGAGTGTGAAAGAGACAAGTTCACTCAACAATATTTTCCCTTTTTGAAAATGAGTCAGAAAAGAGCTTAAATCAAACTCGCTTGGGAGTCCTCTAGGTATAGGTTAGCATGTTTATGAGTGAGAAATGAGGTTCAACATAAAGTCATGTATTATCTATAATGGACTCCCCGTCGTACATAAAAAATATTTGCATGGACACCAAACAAAGTAGACGATCTAACTAGGGTACCCATGTTTGGTAAGTCTCTACCATTCGATAACGAAACTTCTAGTAGCGGATAAAAGGTTTTGTGTCACTATAAAATGGGTTCGTACGTAAGGCATATGAGTAACAGTCATAGGATGATGCAAGTGTGCCTGATGGAATGGATACCTATCCTATATGTTGTGTAGCGAAAATACCTGTCCAAAGTTAGGAATGAGCGACATAACACTGGAAACCACAAGAATTTCTAGATAAAACTAGAAAAACCAACTCAATCCACTGTCATATTAGTCCAATATGCGAAAATATTGTTTGAAACTATTGAGAGTGGGTAAAGTTTTTCTACAAATAGTAAAAAAAACAAATTTACTATACCATTTGTATTTTTTACCCAAATAGTGGATTTTGGACCAAATTACCTCCAAATTTCAACTGGTTATTGCGGGAGCTACGAGTGACAAAATCGACAACCATATGGACCAGGTAATTCCTCTTCCCCTCCTGTTTCTTTCCAGTGGATTAGATTTTGTAATTAAGTTCCAATTTTTAAGTTATTTAGGGTGAAAATTAGAAATTTAGGTGAACGCGGGCTACCATTCATTGGGTTGCATATATAGATGATTATACGTGGCTGTCTAAAAGACATCCAATGTATACTCGGCCCTATACGTGACTCTGAACACTACAGCTTGTGTATATGTCCGTAAACATTGTTTTTTAGTGGTTGCTAACTCAAAAAATGTTTTTTCTCTTACAGGATGGTGCTAGAGTGGAGGGAAAGGGAACATGAGGAGGTAGATGTTGTTGTGGAAAGAGATACAGGGGCCCAAATGGCCTTGAAAATATATGGGCTATATAATTTTTGGGCTCTCAAAGCGATGAGGGCCCAAGTGATATTGCTACAGTTTCTCGTGGATTAATTGGATCCAGATAGTGAGAGCTTCAACCTTGATGGAAAACCATTAAGGATTGTAGTCGAGGACATTTATTCATTGATGGGGTTGTCGCATCAGGGTGAGGTGGTAAACCTCAAATCCTAGGGACCCAGTAGTGGTACGAAAATAGAGGAATACATGGATGCTTATTGCATTGTAGGGACCGAGAAGGTTGAGATTCAACTCCCCACTCGAGCGATAAACAATCTAAGCCTCAAGATTGTTGTTCTCATTTTGACATGGATCATAGGATCGACCTCATTGCACCAAGAATAGAGGTCACTTATGTTCTACTCGGTAGAATGATTTAGACCCACAGTATATGACTGGTGCACCTCACTATTAGTTAACATGAAGAACCAGTTGACAGAATGCAAACAGGGTAGTAAGAGGAAATTTAGGTTCGCTTCTATCTTGTGTAGATTTTTCTTCAAGCGGGTTCCAGGTTTGGGACCTAGAGTTGAGATCATTCTGTGTCGACCTCACGATCCAGCCATGGCACGGTGGACTGAGGTGATGAGATGACAAGGGGGGCATAGGGTGCCAACACCCTACAATGATGAATTCTTCTACTGGTGGAGACAACAGGTCATATCTCTAGATGAATACCCTTACGTAGGGATCAACTTTAGAGGGGACCTTGGCATTCCATTACCACCAGGGGCCACCTACGGAGACATAGGTATGTCAAAGTTTTTTAAATATTTCATTTTTTTGAATTTTTGTATAGGAAAACAAAAATATTTTTGGATGATGTTTAAGTACTAATTAGAGATGTATGTGATGCAGACGTAGGTCCAATACGGCTAGATGGGATTCCATGACATCGTTGGAGGCAGTGAGAGGAGATGCAGAGAGGGTCCTTCAAAATGTGCAAGGAAACTTGTCTTGTTTTGCACAAAGGATTTCTATGGATCAGGTGGACGATCTGTCGGAGGCTATGCATCAACTGGTGGTAGGCGTGCCCCGATATTGGGTGTGACTCTTTCGGCGTCTTGCAAACGTCATAGTTTGATATCATGATACTCATTTGGTGCCACAGGCGTAGATGTCATGACTTTTGTATGATCGATTATATATGTGTATTGGGGGTGTTAGCCCCAATTTTGTACTATAAACATCATATTGTTTGAAATATATATAAAAACACAGTTTTTCAGCTCTACTTATGTTACAATGTGTACATTGATGAGAATGTTTTATTTTCATTAGTTATGTGACAAATTCCAATCTAAAACGAAATTAGCATATGCATCGGATACATAATTAGAACTCCTAGGTATGTGATGATGAGTAATACAATCAAACTGTCATTCCAAAATTTGACCCGTAGAAATTGTTGAAGTAACGTAGGGTCACACGCACGGTAACTATCATTCAAATGACATACAACTAACTGAGAATCTAGGCGAATCTCCAAACAGAGAATACCATGCTAAATGGCATCCCGCAAAAGTTCTATAACTACATTATATTCGACCACATTATTCGTGGATGGCCCTAGGCATACGCCAGACACCAGTAGACCCTCAGGTGATTAAACAACCCAAGCGGTGGAAACCAAGTTCCATGTATGATGACTATCCTCGTCTATGAATCCTAGGTAGAACGAAGACTCTGTTGACATCTTCCAATGAAGGGAAAACTCGATAAACAAGCTGAAGATGAAAAATAAAGGGAAAATATATATACACTAAATTACATTAGTATACAAAGATTTACTCCCAAGCTTCCATCTCAAGCGTAATATATTTTCAAATAGATCCCATTCCTAGGCTTAGCCAACATGTTCCCTTCATAATCTTCTAATTCGTAGGCTCATTTTTCTAAGACACGTCGCATGATATAGGGACCGTACCACATGGGTTTGAACTTGTTTGTCCCCAGTGGTTCTTTGGCTTGGTCATATAGATTGACCAAGTCACCCTCAGCATACAACTAAGGACAAACAAACTTATCGTATTGGACCTTTACACGTATTTTATTCACTTCGATAGTTGTAGAGGCATCTCGACATTTCTCATCTAGACTCTCTAGGTGTACGAGGTGTCATTCGAGATCAGAAGTGTCAGGTAGGAGCGCAAATGCCAATATAAGAGAATGGATTTCACATTCAATAGATAAGATTGAATCCACATTGTGTATGAACTGGAAAGGAGAAAAAATGGTAGCAATATTGATCGAGGTTTGGTATGCCCAAAGTGCGAGATATAGCATGATATGCCAATCATATTTTCTATGGATGACAGTTTTCTGAAAAATGGTCTTGAGAGAATTATTCATGGCCTCCACCTTTCCATTTTCATGGGGGTAGTAAGGGGAAGAATGCCCATGTTTAAACCCCAATTTAGATGCTAGTTCTTCCATCATTTCATTCTGAAAGTGCCTGCCATGATTAGTGGCAATGTCACTCGGTATTTCGAACCTGTCTATAATTTGATTGAATACAAAGAAGGCGATAATATTACCATCGAATTTAATTGTATGCATGGCCTTGTCCCACTTAGTAAAGTAGTCTACATCCACGATAATGTGTTGATGCCCCCTAGTCAAAGTTTGGTTGCCATCAACAAAGTCCACCCCCCACTTGGTGAAGGGACCGACATTAATGAATGGATGGAGAGGGGATGGATGTGAGCACATTTTCCAAGTGAAGACATAGTAGGGGTGACACCTCTTAACTGATTAAACACAATATTTAAATATATATAGGAAAAAATAACCAGCTCGCAAAATTTTCTTGGCTATCGCAATCCCAAATAGATGACCACCACAAGCCCCACTGTGGAATTCTTTTAGAACAGACTCGGCTTCTTCATGAGTTAAAAAATGATGCAATATATTGTCTACTCCTTGATGATACAAAGTTTTGCCAACGATAAGGTAGTTCTTAGCTTGGTATCATATATGTTGTCGGTCATCTCATGAGAGATGCTGAGGGAACTTCAAAATTTGAAGATAGAGAATAGTGTCTCCATACCATGGGTCAGATGACGAGACAAGGAAAATGTTTTCATCTACAAATGAATCAACATGAATAACATCCTCATCTATTCGAGGGAAGTTGGATATTAACTCTTCAAATACTAGTTATTTCTTGGATTTCGCAGAAGAGAAATCGAGATCAAATTAATGTAGAATGAAAATCCATTTATTGTACTTCCCCCCTATGATACGCCTAGTAAGGATGTATTGAAATGGATTGACATAGACAACCACCATAGTTTTCCAAAGCAATATATAATGTCTTAACCATTGGACTGTGTGAACGAAAACCAAAGATAGTTTTTCAACATGATAATATTTGAGTTCAGGACCGACTAAGTTTCAACTAAGATAGTAAATGACGTGCTCACAGAGCTCATCATCCTCTTGAACCAACACCATACCAATCATCTCTTCCAACGAGGCGACATAAATCAAGTAGTCTCTACTGTAGTGTGGTGAATTCAGTAGAAGTGTCAATATGAAGTATTTATTCAAAGCATCAAAGTATTCATGGGATCTCTCATCCCAGATAAAAGGAGTGTCCTTCTTCAAGATATGCATGAAAACCTTAGTAATATTGGCATAGTTAACTATAAACCGTCGTAAAAAGTTAGATTTCCTCTATAAACCTTGAAGTTGTTGAATAGTTTGTGGGAGAGGTAATCGAAGTATTTCCTCAACCTTTAACAAATCTACCATCATCCCAGTCTCAGAGACTAAAAATCCTAACCTAATGCAAAATATGCATTTATGAGAGTTCAACCGGATGCGATAATAACAAAATATTTCAAAGAATAGCCGAAGGTGCTTAGGGTGATCCACTCTCTTACAGGAGTGAGCGGAAATATCATCAATATAGGCCTCGACTATATGCTTGAGATCATGAAATGCGAAGGTCAAAGCACGTTGGAAGGCTTCTCCAGCGTTTTTAAGGCCGAAAGGCATCTTCTGGTATGTAAAAGTAACCCAAGGAAAAATAAATTATGTCTTATGTTGATCCTCGATTTTAATCTAAATTTGGTTATACCCTGAAAATTCATCCATGAAATAAAAAACTCCATTCCCCACACACTCGTCGATAATATGATCGATGAAAGGTGTCGGGAAGTTGTCCTTAGGACAAGCCTTGTTTAGTTCACGAAAATCCATGAATACATAGATGGTTCCTTTCTTCTTATTCATATTAACGGGATTGGATACTCATTTAGTCAAGGAAACCGAGTAGATAAAGCCAACATTAAGCAGTTTCTCTACCTCTACCTTAATAGCAAGGGCCTTCCAAGAATTGACAGCTCTAAGATGTTTTTGAACAAACTTTGCATCCGGGTAAGTTTTAATCTCATGTTCGGAAATTCGAGGGTTGATTCCTGGCATCTCTTCATACGACCAAGTGAATACATCTCAAAATTCCTTGAAGAGTTCGTTGTAGATAAAAATTTCTTCTGGTGAACAATATGCACCAATGTATACATTTTCAATCTTGCCAGGGATATGAGACATATCGATCGTGACGGTAGGTGAGATACTCGCCATGTTTCCTTTTTCATAAATGTCGTGCGTATCAAGTGGAACCACAATGTGACCAACTATCTCGCTCAAAGTAGATCTAAAGTCATCTTGTTCGATTCTAGCAAGCTCTCGGAGAAAATAAGAGCAATGATGCATATCATCCCAAGTTTTGTTAGAACCATTCAAGGCCTCTATGATAGCTTCATATGAAGGTAAAGTATCATCAAGGCAGTCATGTGAAAAATATGATGAAGTTTCCCACATGGGCTCCAAAACAGGATCCTTCTCATTCGTCTACAAGGTAATAGGATCGGGATCGATAGAAGAGTCAATAACAACTTGATACGCTATCTCCATTATCGATAGTGGCATGGCCATTCCAATATGTTATTGACCTTCACAAGATGCAGTAGGGGAAGGTAGGGTCCAAGGATCGTTAAAATAGAAAGTGTGGAAAGGAACGGACCTCTCTGACAAAACAAGCCTACTCAACATAGCGTAAATATGGTGAACCGGTGCCATGAAGTTGAAGGTACCCATAAGGGATGAATTATTCCTACAATGATGTTCTCAGTTGTCGGCTGAGAAATATCCACCACGGGGATCGATGGTCTAACGGATGCACTAGGGCTAACATATGTAAAGGATAATTGATCAATTGTAACAATCTTCTCGTCATGAGGAAAAAAAAGAGTACGAAAGACGAATAATACAATTTCAGTCATAGCGTAATTCCAATTGTGTCCTAGTAATATGTTATAATCGAGGGGTGAATCAACCACCTCGACATCCACCTCTATAGTCCTCCCGCCTAACTGGACCAGAAAGGCAGGGAGAATGTCGTGATGGTAGAAGGAACGACTGTCAAAAGCAGTCAACATGGTTGGATACCAAGAAAGAGTCAAAGATCCAAGGGCTTTCCAACATACCAGGGACATCACACTTGTTGCAATGCCTTCATCGAAAAAAATACACTTGATGGTATATTTCGAGTAACCCACATTCATTTCGAATGCCACATGGTAAGGAAAGTGAGGCTTCACATCCATAATGTAAAACTTGATAAATTTCGATCCACTAGGATCTAGAGCTCCTAACGCATATAGAAAGGCATTCCTCTATGAAGGAAACATATGGAGTACCTCCAGAGCTGAGATCGCACAAGGTGTTTGACCCAGGTCCTAAAAAGAGTAATTATAGGCGGCTCTATCTTTAGGATTGTGGGTAGAGTACTTGAGTACTCCTTTCGGAATACAAGGTGGTGGCTCTAGTTTTTCTATATGTAAAGGTGTCTCTGGAGGAGGAGGAGACTCTAGATCGATTACAGTTTGGGGAGAATTGTAATCATGAAACCGAGTGGCTACATTAACCTCAGATTTAACCATATTGATGCATAAATGGTCATCGTCTTGTTTTGGTGGGTTTTTAATCCCAATCACCACATTTCCAGCATTCTAGGAGCTCGAGGCCATATATTGGTTATGTGGAAAAGGATTCATCAGCACGACGGGTGGTAGAGATAAAAGCCTTGCAGCTTCTACAATTTTGGGGCATAAATGGGTAAGGTGATCATCTGTATAAAGATTACAAGGAAATTTCACCTTCCACCTTTCTTTCTTACCCTCACCAACATTATTATTTGTATTCTCATTATTACCATTGTCCTTGGGTTTATTATTCTTCTTCCCACCTTTACTATTATTATTACGTCCTTTCTTCTTATTCCTTCCTAGTTGTTGGTTACCATTTGGGTTGGTCGATGATTGCATGGAATGTACATCTATCAACTGAGTGGGATTGGAAGACACAGACGAAGTTGGCCCTCCTATAGATTGGTTTAGAGCCAACTCTTTCAAATGTCTTGTCACCGACTCTGCGGATTTCACGTTGGCAGAGCCTACAATGCCATCGAAATGTGGCCTAGGATGTTGTCTAGGGGCATAGTTCGACCTTGGTGCATCTGGAAAAATCTTGTATAAAATCCTAGAGTGAGCATATATAGGATCTAACTACTTGGATATGAAGATCACCTCTTCCTTAGATGTAACTGTGGATGTAGAAACATATTTCGAAATATAAGGTTATAGAGACTTAAGGAACCACTATAGTAGGAATTCTGGGGGTATGCAGGTCTTGATCAACTTCTTTCATCTACGCCACTCCTATATGTGATTCGCGATATGAGTGGCTTTGTCCTAGTGTATGGCCGAAATAAGTTTTAAGCTAGCATCGTAGTGAACTGACAATTGTAAGTGGTTAAGGAATACTAAGACCATGTAACTAAAGGTTCTGTATGCCCCCTTAGGTAGCTCGATATACCATTTTGCATAAACCCCTATGAGAGTGCATTGAAACAATCTTAGCCTAATATAATCGTCGTTAAGGGAATTTGAAGAGAACCAAAGGTGAAAAGTAGTTACGTGATCACCGCGATCTTTACAATTCTTTCCTTCGAATTTTGGAATATCTGTAGGAAGCTTGGTGGGAACGGGGGGCGATGTAGGATCATGACACACATGATCATTCATCAACTTAGACAAGTCTAATAGATTGAGCATGGACAGAAAAGGGAGATGGGGTTGCGACATATGGCCCCAAGCTACCTGGAAAGATTGTGTTTGGGGAATTGTAGCCCATATAGGGTTCTCGTAAGCACCATGGCCTTGTTCGAGATTATAAGACCCTCTTCCACACTGATTCATAAAATGTTGGTTGGGCACCATTCGAGTAGGAATGTTTTGTTGAGGATTATAAAAATTGCCCCCAGCTAGAGTGGCTTTGGGTTGGGGGTTTCCTAAGGAATGAAACTGACCTCCTCTAGGTGTAAATTTGGAGGATAAAGGTGGTTTCGTCATGCCAAACGTGTTGGTCAGAATCAGTACAGAGAAGGTGAGTGTAAAGGATGAACAATAAGAAATAGTTGTCTGCTAGGTTGGTGACTCTATCCAGAAGTACCAGGATTAGACATGGGATTAAAAGGAGGAATTCCTCCAATAGTAGGAGTCGTTTGAGGGACATGAGTTCCACCTAACTAGAATGGAGTATAAGGAGGAGTTGTTTCCACAAGTCCAATGCTAGAATTAGTGCTAGCCATTGGGATGGAGTTTGAAAACTGGGATTTGAAATTTGGCATACCATAGAAAAAAGGACTAGAGGCCATAGGGATGGATTAAATATTATAGCTCGGTGAGTGACTAAGAGACCCAAAAGGGTTCGTGGATATAGGTTGAGAAGCCACTATAGGGCGGGAAGCGGTGATGATAGACAACTCTGGCACTACAACCATTGTGGTTGAAGGTGTTGAAGGGGTTCCATTAACTATAGTAGGTGTGGGAGTCGAAGGGTTCCCAGTATCTTGATGACTCAATTCAATACTCATCCTTGTATGATCACAAGTCTTATAAGTAGAGGTGTGTGTACCACATTTGATAAATCTAAGCCTTTTAGAAGGAAAAGAATCAAAATGTGGTGGTAGTTGTAACAAGCGGTGAGACCTGCGAGGAAGCTGGTCTAGCTCCACGATGAATCAAGACTCGAGATATAAAAAACAAATCCTAAGGCCAACTAGTAATCAAAGAGCACACCAAAAATAATCAAATGACCAATATTCACAGAAACAGTATAAATGGGTTGAAAGGGGCCTCCCTCTCTAAAGTAGGTATGACTCTCCCAAGAGGGTCCTGAGACTCCTCTACTAAATATCGGAGGTAACATAATCAATTATAAGGGCCCTCGTTGGATTAACAACTAGTCAGTTAGATCCCCCCAGAGAGTTAATCCTCCATAAAGGTTGTGTGTTGTCAGACCTTTATCTGACCTAGGGTACCTGCAGAATAAAACCTGCAAGTAACCTATGTGGTACCTATGTCAAGCAAATAAGAAACCATGGTATAATTGATGCTCATGTGAACAGTCGTAATTCAGTTCCACCGTATGGGTAGGGTATCAAATACCAAAACCTTGAAAGCATTGCCTCTCACAAAGGTAAGGGCACTAGCAAGGTCCACATATACGAATAGATCCCTAGAAATATATATGACACTAAGAAGGTATCGAGGGGATATCCCTTCAACCAACCTCACACGACCTTGTGCTTAACTCTGATGTAAATGGAGCCTCCTGATATTACCAATTATATAATGGATTCCTTCACTCCCTTAGTCAGACACATATGTTTATTTAATAGCCTTGGAGAAGTTTACTTACAAAATCCTATTCCAAGGCCATAAATCCTAAGTTAGTTTGTGCACCCTAGAAATATTAAATTGTTACTAATCAAATTTAAATTATAGCATTACTTTTAATGGTCTTTCTTACTCAAAAGGTGTGGTCATTAAACTAGTGATGTTATGACTCAGCAAGTAAAATAAATGAATATGAAAACATTGCAAAGTCCTAACTTCAATTTCCAAATAAATGATATGCTTTTCAAAATGAAATTCTCAATTTATTTCTACAATTAAAAATAAAATGCAATCTTTCTTTACATGTACTAAGATAAATGACAAATACTCAAGAGATCAAAGTGCCAACAATGTAAAATGCCTAATATTTTTGTATTTTCAATATAAGAGAATAAAAATTCAAGGACTGAACAACAACTTGATATAAAAACTCTATTCTATGTAAAAAAAGACAAACCAAGTAGGATATCAAGGAGAAAAACACCCAACCCAAGATGAAAGGACAATCAAATGAAAAAGATGATGAGAAAGGCACTGCCCAAAAATTCAACCAAAGAAAGGTTTCCTGCCATTCCACAGACACTTAACAGTCACCACAGAGACCCAAGAACACTCACAAATCATCAAAACCTACCCAAAAAACATCAAACCCAACAACCAAGAAAAAAAGGGTGATGTACGCTACTTTTCAAGGGAAAAGTGTGTATGTACGCATCATTCAGAAGGACAACTCGTGTATGTACACGACTGTCAAGCAAAAAACTGTGTATATGTGTCAAAACACAACAAGGCTAAGGAGAAGGCTAAGAAACTTAGACTCATAGTGAAAATAGGTTGTCAAGCAATCATGTGACAAAAAACTCAATATAAATGAGAGAAATCTAAGGATAAAAACACTCCAAACCTCGAAAAAGAAGATTTTATCCCCAATATGGTTGCCAATTATGTTATGAGGAAAATATCTCTATGGCTAGGGGTAAACCACAATAGACGAAAGTGACTGCAGAAATCAACTCTAACATCAAGTATGATATAAAAACAAATATGCTAGCAAGACAAGATAAAAGTTCTACCTCATCCAGACGTTCGATGAAGTCCACCTTTGAGCACTTGACCCAAAGAGATACACCTGCAACTAGTCCTCAACAACCAAGAAACAAAAGCATATGGTGATAATATATAATATTATCACATTCGATAACATAATCCATCAATATTCATAAAAAATATGCCCATGGAATAACAATTCAAATATTCATAAGATATTAATTGGATGTGAAAAGAGTATTTATATTAGAATGTAACCATCAAAAGTGAATGAATTACAAACGTCCATGTCAGCATGGTTCGGAACCGAGAAACTAAGTTCCTTCCAGTTGGGCCTCCACCACTTCAATCCTCCACCAAAGGAAATATCATATAAGAGAGACAATGAGGTTCTCAATCATAAGGGAAGAGCTTGGGGGATGAACAATGTGTTCAGACTTAAAGGAAAAAGGGATGCATACTCAATGTAAAGTGAATAATTTCTCCAGAGTAACTTTTCTCTCAAACTTGACTTCTTCTCCTCTTTTCCATAGCTCATTTTTGGCCCATTTATATCCTTCAAGTGGAACTGAAGGGCCAATTCAGAACATTTCCAAACTCAAAGAAACTCAAACAGTGCCATCTTAATGGTACTCAGATATTTTTTGTTGTATGCAAACTCTACTAGCGAAAAGAAATATTCTCAAAATTTTTGTTGGTCCATTACATATATACACAACATATCCTCCAAAATATGGTTCATTCTTTATGTTTTTCCATCTGTCTCTGGGTGATATGTTGTACTAAAGTTCAGTTTTGTTCCCAAAGCCTGTTGGAAACTAGTCCAAAACCATCCTATAAACACTGATCCATATGATCCTTTTTGGTACTCCATGTAATCTCACAATCTCGCTGAAAAACAATTTGGCTACATCTGGTGCATGATACATCATACACACTGGAATAAAGTGTGCACTCTTTTTCAGAGTGTCAACTACCACAAAAGGAATCATGTCTCCTTGCCATCAGTGGAAATCCAACAATAAATTCCATCTAAATGACTTCCCATTTTGATTCAGGAATAACATGTGGTTGTAACAATCCTGCTAGATCTCAATGTTCAGTCTTCACTTGCTGACATTCTAGACATCTCACCACATAACCAACTATGTATGATTTCTTTCCCTTCCATAAGAATAAAGGATTAAGGTTTCTCTTCATCTTCGTGACTCCTAGAAGAGCCATGTACATGATTTCTCTATGAGATTTTCTCAATATAAAACTTCTTAATTCGTCGTTAGATTGTATGTAAATTCTTTTTTCAAATATCAACAATCCATCATTGTCTAAAGAATAAACTTCAAACTTTGGCACCATAATGGTATTTCATCCAATATTTTTTGCACGAAATTTCAAGTAGTCAACACTCCCTGGTGTATCGTGACAAGGGACTAATCGCCTCTCATGGATCCTTGAAATCTAGCGGTGGTGAGTTTACCAATCACTTGCAGGTTTTGGTGTAATGGCAATCGTACTACCAACAAATGGTATCAGAGCTAGAGGTCACAAGTTCGATACACACTCAACTCACGCTGAGAGGGAGAATGTTGCATGAAATTACAAGTAGTCATCTCTCCCTAGTGTATCATTAAAAGGGACTAATCACCTCTCATGGATCCTTGAAATATGTCGGTGGTGAGTTTACAAATCACCTGTGGGTTCTGGTGTAACGACATATTTACTACCAACAATATTATCCTTAACTTCTTTATACAAGTCACCATTTATCTGTAAAGTTAGAATATTTTCTTGAAGATTCGTCGTAAGAGATATTACCAAGAATATGCGTGGTCTTTGACTCAATGCATCTGCCACTTTTTTCACCATTCCTTTAATGTAATTAATCTCAAAGTCATATTCGCTAAGTAATTCTAACCAAGGTCTTTGTCGTGTGTTCAAGTCACTTTGCGTAAACATATGCTGCAATCCATAGTGATCTGTCTTTAATTCAAATTTTTGTTCAATTAGATAATGTCTCCAAACTCTCAAGGAATATACAATTGATGATAATTCCAAGTCATGTGCTACTTAGTTATCTTCATGCCTTCTCAATTTCTTTGAAATGTAAGCGATTACTCGACCATATTACAACAAACCTCCAACTAAACCTTCCTTGGATGTGTTCATGCATACCAAGAAATCCTCATCCATGTCAGGGACTTTCATTATTGGTGTTGTTTTCAACAACTCCTTAAGCTTTTAAAATGCTTCCATGCATTTATTTGTCCAAACAAACTTCTTGTTTTTATTTTGCAATTTCATGATCGGATTTGTTATCTTCGAAAAAAAATTGATGAATCATTGGTAATATCCTGCTAAACCCATAAATATGCATACTTATTGTACATTTTTTGGTGTTGTCCATTCCACAATAGCCTCAAATTTCATTGGATCCACAGTGATACCCAGATATGATATGTCCCAAATAATGAGTCTTCGATTGCTAAAAAAAACATTTTGATAGCTTCCCGTATAATTTGTTTTCTCATAGACATTGTAGTACCAAACTTAAATATTCTTCATGCTCTTCTTTCATTCGATAATCAATCAGTATGTTATCAATAAATACTTGCACAAACTTATCCAAGTATTCAGGGAACACCCCATTCATCAAACTCATGAATACTCCTGGGGCGTTCGTCAATCTGAACGGTAAAACTGTAAACTCATAGTGTCTGAATCTCATCTTAAATACAGTCTTAGGGATCTATCTTCTTCCTTAATCCATAATTGATGATATCCTGATCTCAAGTAAATCTTCGAAAACACCATTTCTCCCTTCATTTGGTCAAAAAATCATCTATTCTTGGCAACGGATAATGGTTCTTGATCATTTCTTTTTTCAATTGATGATACTCAATACAAAGTCTCCACGATCCATCCTTCTTTCTCACAAAAATAATTGGCACACCCCAAAGTGACACACTTGGACATATAATTCCGAAGTCCAACAATTCCTTTAATTGCATTTCCAACTTCTGCAATTCAGGCATTGACATTCGATATAGTGTTCTCGCTATTGGTTCAGTTGCATGTTTCAATTCTATTGTAAACTCCAACTATATTTTGGGAGGTAAACCTGGTAACTCTTTTGGGAACACGTCTGCAAACTCTTGTACTACAGGAAGGTTTTCTAATCCTTCTACCTCACCCTTTTCATTTAGTACTAAGACTACATAAATATTGCATCCCTTGCACATACTCTTCTGTAGCTATAGGGAAGAAATAAATCTCAAGGACACCCCTTGGTTCCTTCCTACGATCACTCTACTCTATCAAAAATCATATTTCAAGCTTAACCATTTCATATTACAGTTAAGTATCACATCATGCGATTCTAACCTATCCATACCAATCACTAAGTCATAAGATCCTAACATATAGGTCAACCTTTGCTACAAAATCTCCCAAGTTAATGCTACAGCCTGTAATGTTTCCTCCAACCTTTTGTTTGGCACCCGTTGCCATTTCTACATATCCGAACTCATCCTCCTTGAATTCCATTACCTTAATTCTCTTTAGCGTTGCAATAGAGATAAATCTCTCTGTAGCACCTGGATCTATCAAAATACTAAAATTTTGGTTGGGGATTGTACCTGACGCCTTGAGCACACTAGACTAATGCTTGTCTTGGAGGTTATCCACTGCTTCATGTATCCTGTGTGCCTTACCCAAGTCTCAAAATGTAGTGGGTCTTGATGATCCGACCTCTCTAGAATTCTCAATCGGACAGTCTCGTTGGTAATGTGGCTCTCCACTTGTCAAACACCCAGTCTTCGGTCCAATACTCCTGATCCGTGAAGTAGAAGTTATTGGTCTAACAGCCTGTGATCCTAATCTGTTGTGTTGAACATGCCTAAATTGTTGCTACTGTAGATGATGTTGTTGTTGCTATTGTGGTCCACTGTAAGGAGTCCTTTGCTAAGAATTATGTCGTCGTGGTGTCGAGAACATAGGTCCTCTAGGTGTATCTTGATTCCCTGAAGTCTGTATGGATGGTGTTTAATGTTTTTTTTCTCCTAATGTCGTATGTCCAGTCATTCTAGAAGGATTCTTGCCCTAACCTCCATTGTTCAACTCTTCCTTACCTATGAGGGCCTTCTAAACTACATCATGCAACGTCCGAGGCATTAGAATCCTCACCTTCACACGAATGTTGAAGTTAAGGCTGAACACAAACTTGTTGATCGTTAACTTCTCCATGTTCATATGTGGATCATACCTAGGTAGCTCTATGAATCTGGCCTCATACTCTGGTACCGTATGACCACCCTGTCATAAGTCGTTGAACTCATTAAGCTTGCGCTCAATGAATTCCTCGAAAAACTACCTCGCCTGGAAACCGTTCCTCAAATAGCTCCCATGACACTTCTTTGATGACCATGTTTAGTTTAGGTAGGAGTATCTTCCACCATAGAATATCACTCCCCTTCAATTGAAAGACCGCCATGCAGACTTTTATGTTGGAGGTGTAATCACAAAGTGTGAAGCACATCACCATGTTCTCCAACCATGCCTCAGTGGATGAGTCATTTGTGGTACCCTTAAAATCAGGGAAATTCACCTTCTCGAGTTCTATACACATACTACTACTACCACCTAAAGTGCGTTATGAACCCTCATTGGGTACAGACGCTCTGCCCTCATCTCGATCCAATCAGTTAATAAATGCCGCTGACATCTTATGGAAGCATCTCATCATACCTACAACATCTCCCATAGAAACCTGCTCCTAATCAATGATTTTTTCTTCTTCTTGGGGGTTATACCCCTCTAGCATGGATACTATCAAAGGCGTTACACCTCGTCTAATTCCCCGATGTCCTTTAACCATGATTACCTGCATGGACAATTTTCAAAATTTAATTAGTAATATATATTAGGCATTCAGTTAACATAGTGTACAGCATAACGATCCAATGTCATACTAGGGTTGAAACTTGCTCTGATACCATATGTAACGACCCATCTATTACAACATCAAATAAGTGAGTACAATAGAGGTAAATTTTTATGTTTTTTTAAAAACAACATCAAGTTATAGATTCAATCTCATTACATCACCACACAACAAAAATCTGAATACAACATCACTATTATTCAAATTCAACCATATCACATAAATATGACATAATATAACTACCCACCCAACCTATCCTACAAGGTTAGGACCTCCAGGACACATAATAAATGATCAAGTTGAAGATTCATCCGATTTATTTTGACCATTTAAGGTCTCGAGAATGGAGATTGTTCTGAAGAACGAGGAGATATCTAGTTCCCTTAACCACAATCATACTCTAAAAATTCGTGACTAAAACAACAACAATACCCTTCATAGATTCTTTGAATATGAAGTATAATCTACTACGATTTAACAATCATTAAAAAAAAAAAATTGTGTACTAAGAAAGAACATTTTATAACACTTACCAAGAAGCATACAAAGAATTTACACTTAAAATCGACTCATAATTTTTCTAGACAAAAGGTACTACACTTTTAAAAATCTTATGGACAAATAATCATTTTTTTTCAAGTTAAACTCACAATACCATTTAATTCATAAATCTAACACAATGTCAACACAAATCTTAATTGGTAAAAGTTGATTCGTGATTCAAAAGTATAAAACAACATTAAGCATACCTAACATGATTACTTAATCTCTATCTTGAGTTTTTGCAATTAAACTCTTATTTTATCTCTGATGGAAGTTGTCCTATATCAATGGAATATAATCGTAATACTTGTTAAATTTGTCGTTATATCCTAGGTACCAAATTCCTAAGTTGACAATACAACTTACGCAGGCCATTTAAATCACACTCTATAAAGTACTCCTAAGGGTACAATTTAAGGTTCTTAATGAGTTTCATAAATATTATACAATAATTAATAATTTTAAACACAATGGCTACGATTTGATTTGGCAACAAATCAAAAAAATTCTCATTATAGGAGCTACAAATATATTCAGCAACGATGCAATATTTTCAATTATAGGAGTTGCAATTTGATTTGGCAGGGAATCAAATAATTTTCTAAGACAGGAACTGTAAATAGATTTGGTAGCGATTCAATATTTTCAATCATGGAGCTGCAATTTGATTTGGCAGGGAATGAAAAAATTTCTAATGACAGGATCATAGAAATCTCAGTTTAAAGGAAAGCATCAATCTTTATCAACCTATTACTTTTGTTTAAAAAATAATGTTTGCGCTATTTTTCTAGTTAGCTAGTTGATTATTATTTTTCCAAAAAAAAGTGTTGGATTACATTTAGGGTTCGATATACTTCCGATCATCACAAGCACAATGTACTCCTCCAAATACTTCTCCTCACTTGATACCGTCATTCCTAAAACTGTCATAAATTGAGAGCATATACTATAATATTTTAATAAATGATCACCCAAGTGCTACAGTGAAGATCCAATCTCTGTATATGTTTCTTCAGGTTCATATTGCTCCTCCTTTCAAGGAGGTACTCGAGGATGATCGACAAGTTACAAACATATTTCCTCCAATATTGCATGCACATTAGAGATATTAAGCTTGACAAACTCGAATTCATTCTAATACTGGAGCACATGAAAATTTTGAAGATGGTGGGTCATTGGAAGTTGTTTCATATAATCTGCAGGATATCGAAAAAAAATACTAAAAATAAAGCACCCATAGGAAAGAAAAATATGAGAGCCTCAGTCAGACTACCAAAGGCCTCAGTTAGAAAACCAAAGGAGGAGAATTCATGATCTAAGTACCTTGACAATATGGGAACTTCCTGTTTAATGGTTGCATCAACCCCTACTATACAATAATGGAACACTTCTTCAAATCACAATAGCCTTCAAATGATTTTACCGGGATAGAAACAACTTAACAAGTTGGCCCTTCAGTGGGGTTTGTAAATATTGGCATTTGCAAGGATGCATGCTTGTTCCGGATAGAACTTCCAGGTGTCAAGAAGGATCAACGTGAATTAAGTTGTGAGTTTGAATATGATGAGAAGTTGTTAATCAGAGGCACATTCAAATCCTCAAGAAAAATAGTTGCAGTGCTAAAAACAAGTGTGGTAAGGTGTTTACTATTAGTAGGGCACTGACTATCATAGCAAATGACCAAAATGATCTCAACATTAATAATAAAAATCATAGACGTTTCAAAAGGGAATCAGATCATATTTCTAGGTTGCATGAGATCGTCGAGAAAAAAGTCAGGAGTTGGCAGTGGTTATACATAAATTTGTTCCAGAATACAAAACAATTATGCAACAATTTTAATAATCGATTCTCCGATTTGTGTAAACCAAAATTTTGCTGCGATCATATGGAGGTATGTACTTCAGACATGTAAATTCGAATGTAGCACTTATTTAATTCTAAGCATAGAGTTTGTAAAGTAATGTTAAGATAAAAATGGGTTTGCATTTCTGGGTTGAATAAACTTTTGGCAGTATTCAAGAACTCTTAAAATTTTGATTCTGCCATTTAATTTGGCAGCACAATTCAATTATAATTTTGGATTATAAAATAAGAATGTCAGCGAACCAGAGTACAACAATTTCTAGTTTTCATAAAGGCTCTTCCAAGATCTTGTGAAATTTTTACAAAAATTACCAATTATTCTACGAAGAATTTAAACAAATCATATTTGCAATTCTCCTCTTATTATTACAATGTAATAATCCAAAATAAAATACTGAAACCGTGGAGATGGATAATTGAGGAAGTTCTTCAATGTCTTGCATTCCTTATTCGTTCTCGCTTGCTAATCACTGAGACTTCATCAGTACCGCCCATCCAATGCTAGGGGTAATATTCTTCCCCCTTATCCCCGAGCCACAAGAAACCAAAAAAGAATAGCTCCAAAGCTTGCCTCACAAGGTAGAGCTTCCACTCTTTCTACAAGCTTGGTATCCCGACTCTCACAAGTAAAACATAGTAAAAACCATTTTTGAAACATAGCTTTACCAAGAATAACTGTGATCCATTTCCCTTCTACACCATTCGTTTTATAGAAATTTCCTCATTGATACATGTCCACATACACAATTAATTAAATTTTTAATTAATTGAATTTGTATTATTCACCCACACACTTGTCACAATCTCCCCAAGTTGCACAAGTAATTACCAATTTTATTTTATTTAAAAATTCAATTTCCCTCACATTCCCCAATGTGTTCCTATTTTCATTGTTAGTTGTCCCTTTATTCCCCAGATTCTCATTTAATGAGTGTCTCCTAACTAGATCTTAGTTAGAATTGGATTAGGAGTCTTTTCTAGTTAGACTACTGGTAGTTACACTCTAGATGCCATTTATGTGTACACCTATTTTCTCATATTTTATTTCTTTCAATTTTTAAAAATCCCTTTTAATATTTTCATGCACAATGTGCATTCAATCGAATCTTTAGATTTATCTCATGTTTTCCTTAAATTGATTTATCTCTATTCTTTTAATTTATTTAATATTTTAATTTAGTACCCTTACTAAAATTAGACTTAGGCTTAGTCTTAGAATTAGGCTTATACTTTTATTGGGATTTATAATTAATATTCATTGTTTAATTAATTATTTTAATTCGACAAGGTCTAATCAATTCAATTTTTTCTAGGCCACATAGATTTATTGACTCGAGTTTTTTTTTTGAATTGCGTTAATCAATTCAATTTTTTCTAGGCCTCCATGCTCCAAGGGTACCACTCACCTTTGGATGTTTTTGGAAGTTTTTCTGACCATTGGAGTTAATACTCCACTCAGTCGACCTTGTGAGAAACTAAGGGATTCTAAGGAATAAAGACTCTACCTTATTACGCACTCCTTAGAAATCTTCATGACTGATTTTCTCTCTCCATTCGAGCCACGACAAGAGTGATAGTAGGATATGACACAATCACTGCCACACCTCTCCCTCAATGTTTGGTTTATGTGCAAGGTGCATCTACTCCTTATGTGAGTCGGATTAGAAAGCATCGTCAAGCCTACATCCAATGACAAAAAATATGTCAATAATATATATACATAATCATACAGAAAACAATCATCTTTCATATGTGCGGAAAATGAAATACTCAAACAAATCCAATCCAATCCCTGACTCAATCTAGAGTACAAGGAAGTCTATCAATAACATAACCATCCATAACCTATCATGTGCCCTTCACACTCAGGAAAACTCATTAATAACCTCTGTCAATATATATACATAAATATAACAATAAGTCACAACACAACATCATCATCACATGTAACCCATAATCGAAACTAAATCACAATATATCATAACCAGATTACTTGCACGCAAGTGTCCTCAAAGAATATGTCAATAAAAGTGTGCTCAATAGAGCGGGATGCTACAATAACCCCTCTTTTCCTTGTCAGATTGAATTGTTTGAATATTTGAGATGAACAATTACTTTTTACGACAAAAAGAAATTGGTTCTTTGGTGAGAAATATGAAATGTACTTTATGTTATTGAAAAATTCATCACTTTCGAATATGCAAAGGACTTGTTCATGTCAAGAAATATTTAGAGCTTATGGGTTTGTGGAATGTTTTATATGAGTGAATTTGAAATCCTATTTTGACTAAAATTCTCCATTAACCCATTTTTCTAGCTTCCCTAAAGAATTTACTTGTTTCACTCAAAGATAATCGGATTAGAGGATTGTGTTGCAAATGTTTTTCACTAAATTATAAATTCTCATAATTGTGTTTGTTCTTCATTTCATATCTTTACCTGAAGAATATTTGTATTGGGAATTGTTATCCCCTACCGTAGCGATAAATAAGGAGATCTTGTCTCGAGGCCCACGAGTCCTAGACTGGAGTGATAAGGGCCAGATGACTTGAGCATGGCCCCGAAGGGTCCCTCTTTTATTTAGTGCAACCCATTTATTAGCAGAAACAACATCCATCCCACTAGCCTGGTCTTTAAGTAGTAGTAAGTATTTCTCCATGAGGTAATGAGTCCATGTGTCATCATATATTTCACTCTGATTATTGAAGCACTTGAATATGTTTCATTGAATTCTCTTTCATTTCATAATATTTGCTTGGAAATTATGCTCTTTAACTTCTTCATACCTGAAAGGATGACATGATTCCCTAGTAAGTTGATCTCCCTTTAGGATGGGTCTCCATTGGTTCATTTTGTGAAATTTCATCGTCTGGTCCTTCCATACTCACCACTTTATGTCTTTATTCCTCTCATCTCCCCCTACCTTTGTTCGGGCATTGGGATTTTCCACACTAGGAAGGGTTGTACCTTTCCTTTTGGAAAGAAGGGGCTAAAGGAATAGAGGGTAAAAGTAGCTGGAAATAGTTGAAAGCCAAAGGGTAAAAGTAGCTGGAAAGAGTTAAAATCCAAAGATAAAACTTTTGGGATGCTTCACCCAGGGATTCCCGAGAAAGAAGTAAAAATCTTCTCAGTAAGAAAAGGGAACCCATAATAAAAAAAAACACTCAAGGTATTAGTTGGTGGATGGGAGGTCTCATCATGAGTTGGCCTATTATTACCATGGGCATGTAGCGGTATGATATTACCATCTATCTGGTCACCAAAAAATGGTAGTGGCTCTTGGTGGCATAACCAAGAGAAAGGGGGTCTCATCACTAGCCAACCTTTTCATCTCTGTGAAATGATTATGGATAATGTTGTCACTTATGGTCACCAAGCCAGGACAATGTCCCTCAACTCTTTCCTTGAAGCATAAAAACAAATTATCAAAAGAAACGAAGTTAATAATAAAGGGAAATGAACGGGATAGGAAACAATGGCATCTATGACAAGGTGCATCTCACCCTCTTCAAATGCACCCACAGGTAAAATTTTCATTTCCCTGTTATCACTGCACCTCATTCCCAAACACTACCCCATGCCACCTCATACACTTACATGACCTTGATTTGTTATCACCTGGGAAACACCCCAAACTTAAGGAATATTATCCCAATAGGACACCCTATGACCTTCTCCAAACCTGACTTGTTAGATTGCATAATGTATTTCAGAATTTTTCTGGGAAAAGTGGGGTTTGATGCACATGTTTGGGTAATTTAATTATTGGAAGTGATTTACATGTTATGATCCCTGTGACTTATGAACCCCTAGAGGTCATACTTCTTGTTGTTGTAGGACCATTCTGGGTGGACAAGTACACATGGGGGAATGATTAGATCATACCTTCATGGGGATGAAATCCCACAGATGGATGTTGTAACCCTAGCCAGGTGAAAGAAGACATCAGAGATTTTCACCATGAATAAATAATGACATCACCTTTGAGGCACCCTGGAATACCTAGACCTAGGGGATCTTTCTTTTCCACCTCGACACTGACTTGTGAGAGCCCATGACTTCACCATCATGACCTTTCACGTCATCCAAAGCTAGGGTTTTCATTTTGAGGGTAGTTGTGAGATAGTTGGCACGTGTGGGCATCATCCAAGGACTTCAGAGGAAAATATTTCAACATATAGAGGTCGATGTTCCACCTTAAGGGCTCAACGTCACCCTAGAAGGGCATGACATCACCCTTGGAAGTGTTTTTAGATGATAAATAATTTTATTTATGTCTAATTTGAATTTATTTGTAAATTGGCTAGGTTGGCCTTTATTTGACCTGAAATTAATTAAAGGTCACTAGTTTTGTATAAATAAACATAAAGTAAATTCATTTTTATCATCACAACTACTCACATGAGAGGAGAGGTCTGAAATTTTCTCGCTAGAAGGGATATTGGATAAAATTGTGAGACACACTCTTGTATAAGGCTTATTTTTCTCAAGTGGATCAATATTGGAATCTTTCATGGTGATCTTGCATGGTATTTTCATGATCATTCTTGGTACAAGTAGGTAAAATATGGATTTTTGTCATCTATTGAATGGTTTATGTATGGTTTTATTTGCTCATACAAGATTATGATATTTCATGGTATACTTAATGCTTGAAGTAAGGTGTTGGCATGTTTTTAGATAGAGGCAGAGTATGTGCGTTTGTCATTGAAGGCGAAGATTAGAATGATCAATAGCATAGCGATAATGGAAAGATCAACAGTGTAAGCTCAGAAGGAGGAAAACAGTCAAAGAATGACAAAGGTTTCATTTTGGAGTTTCACAGATCGGGAAATCCAAAGGAAAGAGGTTCAAACTCGTGATATGAGAAATCACAAAAAGATCTGGACCGTCGAATCATCGAGATCATGGACCGTTGATCAGGCATGACGAAGGCCCATGAAGTTGCAAAATCGCGATAACATATTGACCATTGATTCGAGAAGGACACGTGGTGAAATCGTGATAATATATGGACCATTGGTTCCATAGGACACATGGCGAAAGATCATCGTTTCGATGACTGGAAATTCAAAGGAGCGAAGAGCTCGTTTGATTGGCGAGTGGTCATATCTCATGGTCACATTGTCGAGAGCTGGAGAGTAGAGCTAGAGAATCCAAGCTCTATTTCGGAGTTCATGACATGGACAGTTGAGAGGACTCATCACAGAATACCCGAGACGCGAAAGTGCAAAATGTGTTTTCGAATAAGGCTATGGTCACAGCCAGTGGTTACGTCTGCAGAAGACGGAGGAAGAAGCTAGCAGTGTTAAGATCCATCTTGGAGTCTCGACGATCATGACTTGGAGTATCGAGACCCTTCATCATAGGAATCGCGATATGCAAGATTGCGATGAGATCTGTACCGTCGGATCATTGGATATCTCGACCATTAATCAGGCTCGATAAAGTTCATAAGTTTACGAAATACGAAGTGCCTTTTGGCACAGCCTGTGGTCATCGTCGGTGGTCATGTGAGGGGAAGAAGATAGCGGTGCTAAGATCCATCTTGAAGTTTTGGAAATTGCGACTTGGAGTGTCAAGACCCTTCATCACACGAATACCGAGATGCGAAATCACAAAATTAATTTCTTTTTTAGCACTTGTTCACGACTAGTGGGCATATGAGATAAACGTGAAATCCTGCGGATTTAATCCAATGGTACTGCTTAATTGGAAACTTGTTTGAAGGTTTACTGTTTCACCTCACAGGTAATCGATCAGTTACGATTCAGTTAGAAAAACTAAATCATGATTCTTGGACGGTTGGTGATTCAATTGCTGATGTGTTTTCTTGGAGATTCAAGGTGTAGTTGAATAGGTGGTATAGGATAAAATGGAGATGCAATGACTGTGGAAGGTTGGTCATTCTGAATGAAAAATGATTTGAACTATAAGAAAGAGGAAATTATAGTATGAACAGTGTGAGATAAAATTCATAGATGAGTAACAAATGAGGAATAGACAGAAGCAAGAGCAGAATTGCAGAACAACTTGAAGCAGAGAAAAATTGCAGAATAGATAGAGGAAGGGAAGAATTACAGAACAGATAGAGGAAGAGAAGAATTGCAGAATAGTTAGAAGTAGACCATATTTACAGAATAAAGAAGAAGTGGTAAGAATCGATTTATCTATGTTGTTAATTATTCAATCATTTATTCATAATCAGGGAGGTAGGGTGGTGCTGGGGAGGACTGTGGTCCTCTGATATTCAAGTTGGTGCTTGAATATTGGGAGTTGTAGCTTCCATCTAGTTGCGGCTAGAAAACAGGGTGGTAGGGTGGTGCTTGGGAAAACACAGATTTTTCTATATGCAAGTTGGTGCTTGTATAAGTGGAAGTAGGTGCTTCCATCTAGTCGGTGCTGGAACACTCAGGGAATTGGTGCTTCCTTCTAGTCGCTGATAGAGAAACCAGAGAGTTGGTGCTCTATACAAGTTGGATCTTGTAAAATAGAGGTAGTAGCCTCACTTTGATTTGGTGCTCAAACATAGATGATGTACAGAATTTAAAAGACTGCCTATCATTTTGAAGAAGAAGAGGTTTTCTCCCTTTACGGGTTTCCTTGTGAAAATATGTCTCTGTGTATATCTTATGTGTGACTGATTCTCATTATTTATGTTGTCCATATGTTGTATAATATTGATGATCATTTGAAGAAATATTAAGAATGATTTAATAGAATTAAGATTGTTTAAGCACAATAACAACTAATTCACCCTTCCTCTCAGTTGTCTTAGTAATTTCAACAATTGGTATCATAGTGGGTTCCTTTTATTTAAAGGTAGATCTGTAAGCTTAAACATGACAAGTCATGAAGGGACTTCAGCCAGTAAGCCTCCTCTGTTTGATGGAAAAAAATTTGTCTTTTGGAAGGTTAGAATGAGAACATACCTAATGGCCTTAGGCACTAATGTTTGGGATGTAGTAGAGACTGGATACATAAAGCCTATTGTGCTAGTTTCCAAGGATGATAAGTTAGAATTTAGCTTTAATGCTAAGGGAATGAATGCTATCTTGAATGGACTTGCAGAAGCCAAGTTTGTAAAGGTGATGCATCTTCAAACTTCCAAAGAAATGTGGGATAAACTTATTAGCAGCTATGAAGGAAATGAGAAAGTAAAATATGCCAAACTTCAAGCATTTAGGTTGAAGTTTGAACAACTAAAGATGAATGAATATGAAATAGTTAGAAAGTATTTTTTAAGAGTTGAAGAAATTGTGAATTCCATGAAGGGTCTTGGTAAGAAGATTGAAGAATCAATTTTAGTTCAAAAGATTTTAAGATCTTTGCTTGATAAATTTAATCCAAAAGTGTCTGCAATAGAAGAATTAAATGATCTTAAAACTCTTTCCATTGATCAACTCCTAGGAACTTTAACTACATATGAAATGGGAATCAACAAAGATAAATCCATTACTAGAGAAGCATCTTTTAAAGTAGACAAGAATACTGATTCAGATTTAGATGATATTGAGGCAAAATTTGTGAGGAGGTTAAAGAAAGGATCAGGAAAATATCAAGGCCAGTTTTCCTTCAAATGTTTTAACTGTGGTAAGATAGGTCATTTTGCATCTAAGTGTCCCCATTAGAAAAAGGACCAGAACTCTAATGATGAAAAGAAGTACAAATTCAAGAAATATAGTAAAAAGAAAAGTTTGTGTGCAAATAATGACAATTCCTCAGAAGACATAGATAGTGAGTCATCATATGAAGACAAAGTGAATGATTTTATGCTTATGGATATGGGAGATCTTGATGATGAGTGAACAGGAGATGAAATGGATGATGAAGAAGTTGTGGTGGATATGGAAGGTAAATTAATCAATGCTTTGGAAGAAATTGATAGACTCAGATGTAAGAAGAGAAAACAAAAACAATTGTTGATGCAGTTTAAAATGAATGGTGAAAAACCTGATGAAAAATTTTCTCTACTAAAAGTGGAGTTAGAAGAGGCAAAGAAAATAGAGGACATACTGAAAAAAAAATTGTCATAGAAGAAAGCAAGGTGTGAAGCCTTAGAAGAAGAGATAGTAAAAATCAGAAAAGAAATGGAGAAGTTTAAGGCATTGTATCATCAAAATATGCCAAGTATTAAAGCTTCAGAAGAATTAACTTTCATTCTAAATCAGCAAAGGAATCCAAAGTTGAAAGCCGACTTGGGCTATGAAGAAGGATCAAGTAGTGATCATTCAAGTAATACATAACCCATCAAATTTGTCAAAACTACAATTATTGACAACAACCACTCTGCAGAAACAAAGAAAGAAAGACAACCACCAAGAAGGAATGAAAGAAAAAGTACCAGAACCGAATCTATAGATCAAAGAAATAACAGAAACACATTTTCTGATCAAAGAAATCACCAACGTGGAAGAAATCGACTACAACCTTTTTCCAGGTACAAAGGTTTTTTCTATGGTTATTGTTTTTTCTTTTCTAACTTTGGTCACAAAGATATAAATTGTTCTTTAAGACTTAGATATGAGCAATCAAGTTTTTCAAGAAGATTGAGATAGCCAAGCAACAAATAATCATAGACTATAAATCATGTGATGATTGGGAGAAGGAAACAGGTGAAAAACAACAACAGTTATGAGCATAACAATCGTTATGATATGTTATTCAGTGAACGAGAATGTTACAACTACCATAATTATGGACATAAAGTTGCAGGCTGTTGCTTAAGAAACTATAAGCCAGATCTGAATCCTGCTACTGAAAATTTCAAGGTTTGGAAGAAGAAAGAAGATGACCAATGCGGATTAGTGTTATCAGCCCAAATACAAAAGAATCCCTGGTATATTGACCGTGGATGTTCTAAACATATGACTGGAGACAAAAGTAAGTTTCTAACTCTAAGTGAAAGCAAATCAGGGAATGTAACTTTTGGAAATGATGCACCGGGGAAAATAAAAAGGTAAAGGAATGGTAGAAGTTTGAGTAATGGAAAGGAAAACTCAGATGTGTTGTTTGTAGAAGGCATGAAACATAATATTCTTAGTGTCCCGATTCAAGTCTGTGACTGAGGATGTAAAGTCATTTTTACCTCTAAAGATTGTAGGATAAAATATCCCGGTGGATTCAGGATAGCTAGTTGCAAAGGGATAAGAACATAAAACAATGTCTATGTGTTAAAAGAAGAAAAGAAGAATGTTACCAAAGCAAGAGTATAATGAAATTTGGCTATGGAATAGGAGACTTGGACATAAATTTTATCCATATAATCAAGCTCGACAATGGGCAATAAAAGATCTTAGAAGATATCAAAGCCATCACAGGCTTCTGTTTGTAAGCCTTGCTAGATAGGAAAACTTACTCACACTCAGTTCAAGTAAAAAAAAATTCCTTCAATAGAAAAACCTCTCCAGTTAGTACATATGGATTTATGTGGTTGTCAAGGAAAGAGGTATAGGAAAATAAAATTATTTTATGTTGATTATTGATGACTATTCTAGACTAACATGGGTTTCCTTTTTGGAAAGGAAAATCTGGAAGCATTGAAAAATTCAAAGATGTTTAAGGCTCTAAGTGAGAATCAAATAGGAAAAAGATTGAGATGATCGATAGATTCACGATAGAGGAGTAGAGTTTAGCTCATAGAACTTCAAAGAGTTATATGATAAACATGGAATCAAAGAGAGTACACAATTCCAAGACTCCCACAACAAAATGGAGTTGTTGAGAGGAAGAATAGATCAGTACAGCAAATGGCAAGATCAATGATGAATGAAAGGAAAATACCTTAGACATATTGGGTGGAAACAGTTCATACAGTATTCCTTATCCTTAACAAAGGGCATCTGAGACCACAGGTAGAAGACTCCTTATGAACTATGGTTTGGAAGACACCTTCAATCAAGCATTTTAAAGTCTTTGGGAGTAAATGTTATATTAAGAATAATGAAAAATATTGCTTAAATTATGATGACAGGGAAGATGAAGCTATCTTCTTGGGTTATGCCTAATAAAGTACAGATATTTACAATAAAATTTGTATATAAACTAGTTGATTGTATTGACATAAAAGTTGATGAAGAAGTCAATTCAGGAATGTAAATAGTGTTGAACCAAGAGTGAAGATATAGTTGAAGATGAAGATGAGCAGTTGAGGATCGGGAAGAGAAAGAATCTAGATAGAGATGAATATACAAATACTTAGGCTGACACAAATTAGCAGAAAGAAGCAAAATCACCTCTCGAGAATTATTTAGAAAGAATCATCTTGAAAATCAGATAATTGGAAATATAAATAAAAGAGTTCAGACAAGAGAATTGATTAAAGACTCTGAACAATATCATGTTGCCTTCTTATCTATAAACTGAACCTAAAATTTTTGATGAAGCCATAACATGATGATTGGATTAGAGCTATGAATGAAGAGCTTGATCATATTGAGAAAGGAACAATACTTAGAGACTGTACCTGGGCAAGACAAGAATGTACTAGGTTCCAAATGGTTGTTCAAAAAATAAAATGAGCGGACAAGTTGTTAGAAATGAAATCAGATTAGTGCAGGGTATGCTGCGGTTGAAGGTCAAGATTTTGATGGAACTTTTGCACCAGTGACAAGATTAGAATCCATTAAATTTTCCTTGCATATTCATGCCATAAGAACTTTTAAGTGTATCCGGATGGATGTTAAGTCACCGTTTCTTAATGGAGATCTAGAGGAAGATGTATATATGGAGCAACCTGAAGGATTCTCATTGACAAATAATCTAATGATGTTTGCAAGCTGAAGAGAGCCTTATATGGACTAAAACAAACACAAATCTTGGTATTATAGTCTGGACAAATTTTACAAGACAAAGTTCGAAGGTCGCGGTGACAACAATCTCTACATTAAGTCGAAGGTGATAATTTACTAGTTGTTTTTGGACATTTAGATGATATTATTTTTTGGTTGTACTAATGAATCATATATGTCGGTGGTTTGATAACTCTGTGAGTTTGAGATATGCATGATAGGAGAGCTCTATGCAAACAGAGTTTGAGATGTCTGTGATAGGAGAACTGTCATATTTTCTTGGTTTACAAGTAAATCAGAGTTCTGCAGGAATATTTATCTCTCAAGAAAAATATTTGAAAGGGATGTTGAAGAAATTTCAGATGGAGTATTCCTCTCCTATTAGTACACCTATGGTGGTTGGTTGCAAGCTCAATAAAGATGATATGTCACCCGATGTTGATCAAAGGACATACCGATCAATGATAGGTAGTCTTATGTACATCACAACTTCCCGTCCTGATATAATGCAAGTTGTTGGAATGGTAGGTCGTTATTAGTCTGCTCCTAAACAAAGTGATCTAGTAGCGGTAACAAGGATATTCAAGTACTTGAAAGGCACAATGAATTACGGTCTGTGGTATCCCATAAATTAGAAATTCCAGTTAACTGCTTATTCAAATGTCGATTGGGAAAACTGTGTTGATGAGAGAAAAAGCACCAGTGGAGGAGCATTCTTTCTAGGTGACTCATTAGTAGCATGGCTTAGTAAAAAGCAAGGATCCATTTCATTATCAACTACAGAGGCAGAATACATTGTTGTTGCTACTTGCTGCACACAAATTTTATGGATGATACAAACTCTTGCAGATTTGAAGGTAACTTACACTGATCCCATTTCACTTCACTGTGATAACACCAGTGCCATCAGTCTCTCTAAGAATCCTGTACTTCATTCAAAATCTAAGCACATACCAATAAAATACCATTTTCTTAGAGAACAAGTTACAAATAGAATTGTTCAAGTGAATTATACTCCTTCCACAGAACAAATAGCTGATATCTTTACTAAACCGTTAACAGTGACCCCTTTTGGATATATTTGTCAAAAGTTAGGGGTTATAACTTCTTTCATATAATCTATTCACCTGATCAGGGGGAGTACTTATTGAATATTTGTTGTATTTCTAAGCTGCTCATAGTTGAAAGCGGGAGTATGTATCGTAACAACTCAGGGGGAGTATGTTTCTTCTTTGACATTGATGTCAAAGGGGGAGAAAGTGTGGTAATTTCAAGGATGCTACAGTGGTGGTAATTTCAAGGATGCTACAGTGGTATAGTTTCATGTTTTTCAAGGGGTTGCCATCAATTCCAAAGGGGGATATTGTTGGCATGTTTTTAGAAAGAGGCAGAGTATCCATGTTTGTCATTGATGGTGAAGATCAACACCATCAGTAGCATCGAGATAATGGCAAGATCAGCAGTGTAAGATCAGAAGGAGGAAAATAGTCAAAGCACGACAAAGGTTTCGTTTCAGAGTTTCACAGATCAGGAAATCCAAAGGAAAGAGGTTTGAACTCACGATATGTGAGATCACGAAAAGATCTGGACCGTCGAGTCATCGAGATCGTGGACCGTTGATCAGGCATGATGAAGGCCCATGAAGTTGTGAAATTGCAATAAGATCTTGATCGTTGATTCAAGAAGGACACGTGGTGAAATCACGATAATATCTGGACCATTGGTTCCATAGGAAACATGGCGAAAGATCATCATTTCGCTGACTGGAAATTCAAAGGAGTGAAGTGCTCATTTGATTGGCGAATGGTCATATCTCGTGGTCACATTGTCGAGAGCTGGAGAGAAGAGCTAGAGAAGCCAAGCTTTATTTTGGAGTTTGTGACATGGATAGTCGAGAGGACTCATCACAAAATACCCGAGATGCGAAAGTGTGAAATATGTTTTTGAATAAGGCTATGGTCATAGCTAGTGGTTACATCTGCGGAAGATGAAGGAATATGCTAGCAGTGTTAAGCTCCATCTCAGAGTCTCGACAATCGCTACATGGACTATCAAGAGCCTTCATCACAAGAATCGTGACATGTGAGATCACGATGAGATCTGGACCATCAGATCATTGGAGATCTCGACCGTTGATTAGGCTCGATAAAGTTCATAAGTTCACGAAATACGAAGCACCTTTTGGTGTAGCCTGTGGGCCCCGCCGATGGTCATATGAGGGGAAGAAGATAGCAGTTCTAAGCTCCATCTCAGAGTTTCGGCAATCGTGACTTGGAGTGTTGAGACCTTTCATCACAGGAATGCCGAGATGCGAAATCACGAAATTAAAATTCTATTTAATGCTCAGTCATAGCTAGTGGGCATATGAGATAAACATGAAATCCTATGGATTTAATCCAACGGTACTGGTTAATTGGAAACTTGATTGAAGGGTTATTGTTTCACCTCACAGGTAATCGATTAGTTACGATTCAGTTAGCAGAACTGAATCATGATTCTTGGATGGTTGGCGATTTAGTTGATGATGCGTTTTCTTGGAGATTCAAGGTGTAACTGAATAGGTGGTATAGGATAAAATGGATATGCAATGACTGTGGAAGGTTGGTCATTCAGAATGAAAAATAAGTTGAACTGTAAAAAGAGAAAATTGTAGTATGCGCAGTGTGAGACCAATAATATGCGCAGTGTGAGATAAAACTCAGAGATGAGTAACAGATGAGGAATAGATAGAAGCAAGAGCAGAATTGCAGAACAACTTGAAGCAGAGAAAAATTGTAGAACAAATAGAGGAAGAGAAGAATTGAATAACAGACAGAGGAAGAGAAGAATTGCAGAACAGTTAGAAGAAGACCAGATTTACAGAATAGAGAAGAAGTGGTAAGAATCAATTTATCTGTGTTGTTGGTTATTCAATCATTTATTCATAATTAGGGAGCTAGGGTGGTGCTAGGGAGGACTGTGGTCCTATGATATTCGAGTTGGTTCTGGAATATTGGGAGTTGTAGCTTCCATCTAGTTGTGGCTAGAAAATAAGGTGGCAGGGTGGTGCTTGGGAAAACACATAGTTTTCTATATGCAAGTTGGTTCTTGTATAAGTGGAAGTAGGTGATTCTATCCAGTCGGTGTTGGAACACTCAGGGAGTTGGTGATTCCTTCTAGTCGGTGCTAGAGAAACTAGAGAGTTGGTGCTCTCAACAATTTGGAGCTTGTAAAACAGAGGTAGCAACCTCACTTTGAGTTGGTTCTCAAACATAGATGATGTACAGAATTTAAAAGACTGCCTATCATTTCAAAGAAGAAGAGATTTTCTCCCTTATGGGTTTCCTCGTGAAAATCTGTCTCTGTGTATATCTTATGTGTGACTGATGCTCATTATTTATGTTGTCCATATGTTGTATAATATTGATGATCATTTGAAGAAATATTAAGAATGATTTAATAGACTTAAGATTGTTTAAGCACAATAACAACTGATTCACCTCCCCTCTTAGTTGTCTTAGTAATTTCAACATAAGGAACTTAATTTGCTACTTTCTTACTTTCTATTTGTCAAGATTTTCATTGCATTGATCTAGAAACTAGTGAAACCCTAGAGCCCTAGTTTCCTAGTACTCTAAGGTTTTGACCTAGTTATATTTTCCTAAATTCTTATCCCATAAAAAACATAAGGAGAGCAAGGTTCTAGGGCCTAGAATTTCCTACACCCTAGTATCTTTTTATCTTTAGGAAAATGCATAGGGGGACTTAAGTTACTACTTCTCCTATGCATTCCTCTTGGACTTTTGTGCACTATCAAAATTTATTTGAAGCCTTAGAAGAATCCATACACTTGACTCCATAATCCCTAGAAGGCACTAGTTCTAGCCTCTCTCTTATTGAAGGATTGATTAAACACTCAAACTCTCTTCCTTGAAGATTTTTCTAACTTATACTAACCCTAAACTAGACTAATTCATTAACTAACTTGTTTTTTCTTAAAATCATTGCCATAGTCATACCAATTCATTCAAAATTTCCACATTCACCTACATAACTCACACTTATCTCATTTGAAAATCACTTGTGACAATTCCCAATCAATCTACTAGATAAATGTTGAGTTTGCATGGTGTTTTGTTGCATTTTTTAGCACTAGAATTTGTTGATGTTACAAAATATTGCTACAACCATCTAACTGCAGAAAATTCTCTGCAAAAGTGATATTAAATGCTAGCTAAACATTTCCAATTTTTCTTGTGACAATATATTATAAATTTACCTAGTCAAAGTTACTTTTTCTTGTCTTTTTCAAGCAATTTCAAGGCATAATTCTTCTGGTTGTTAACAAATACTCATTGTTGTTATAAAGTGTTACATTGCTGCAAATTTACATTAGCTATCCCATTTTTTGAAGGTTCATGGTCTTGAGAAGGACTAACATCATATTGTGTACTTTAAATTTGCCATATTTTCTTTGTTGTCTTGTTCTGGGCAGTTACACTCAATTTTTTAACATTGCTTCATCCCTTAAAGACCTTAAGAACCTTTTGAATTGAGTGACCAATGAGAGGGTGGTTTTATTGCATCCTTTCCTTATTCTTATCATCTTTTTAGGTAACTGGGGACTTATCCCCTGGGGTAACTTTGATATCTCCTAAATAGAAAGGGGTTTCCTATTAAGGTGACAGTGATAGGTCACCCATTGTTATGCCAATCTTTCATTCACTTGCCTTGGGATTTGGGAAAGTATAGATTGTAAAACAAAATTTTGGCACTATTACCAGGGAACACTGAGTCAATATTGCTCAACGAAACGTTTTTGGTAAGCCTTTATCGAAAGCCTTATTTTCACAAAGCTTACATGGCGACTCCACTGGGTGTGATTCCCTCAACCCTTTGATAATGCTTAAGAGGATATTTGGCGTCTCCACTAACCTTTTCCAAGGTTCCACCTTACTCTCCATTTTGTGATATTTCCAAGTTATGGGATCAAGGTTCACTGGGAACAAGTGTATTCGATTATTGATTTCAAACGTTTTCAAAGATACCTGCATTATTTTGATGCAAAATGGTTAAAAAACTATTCAAGATTTGGAGGCCTTCCAATTACTCACATTATAGAATTCTTGATGTATATAAGTGAGATAGAATTGGAAGGGGAGGATGTTCTAGTGAAATTACTCATACTTTCTCTGTCATTTTTTTTACAAGATTGGTTTAAGGGTTGTTGCGAAGATATGAGTATATCATCTTTCGTAGACCTCATTACTAGGTTTATTGAGTTTGTCAAACCATAATTCCAGACATATCAAGATGCCCTTAAAAATATCACAATATCCCTAGAGGATGAAGGATTCACCTCTAAGATTGTGGAATATCTCAGGGATGTGTGCCATACTTAAGAACACTCTGATATAAAAGGAGAGATTTATGAAGAAATTTGTCAACCCCTTGAAGAGGAGAAAGAATTTTCCCATGATTCAATAGAATGCAATAAATACTTAACTAAAGAAGTGAGTTGTGATGATGAAGAACTAGTATCTGCTCCTCCATCCAATGAAGCTCCCCAAGATCCTATCTCTCTTGTACATGATGAATAGAACGAGGTGAGTCATTTTTGTTTTCAGTTTTTTTATTACACTTTGTTCTATGATTCAGAAGGTGAAGAAGTAAAGGAACCCTTGGAATATCTAGGTCATTCATTTTATGATGAAGGTGAAAAGAAGATTAAAGAGACGAGTCTTCAGGATTATGTACTGGACCCTCTTCCATTTGATGAAGTCATCCAAGCCATTGACACTCTTGAACAACAAGAAGTGATCACAATAAGTTATTTCCCTTTCCAAGATTTTGATGATTCTTTATTTTATTATTTTGAAAGTGAAGAATTATTATAGCATCCCTTGGATGCATTAAATTCTTCGTGTTATGACAAAGGTAGTGACATGGTTGATAATATTGATGAGTTCATACATGTTGGAAGACTTAAGTGGTATGTGATTGGTTCTGATAAGGATCACATTTATGATATGGAAGGATATCTTCGAATGTTGTTGTTACAACAATCGTATGATGTTCCTAATAATTTTGATGTTTGGAAACAAGATGATGATATAATTACAAAATTTTTCCAAGAACCCAAGGATAACCCACTGCAATGTTCTCTTGATGATTTTTCGGTCATACCTTGAGGATTTTGAATATTATTTATTTGATAACTTGGATTTATTATATGAAGAATATTATCAATTGTCATTCTGCTCAAATTTTGATAAAGGTGAGGACGTTGCTTTCGTGAAGCATAATACTTGTGATAAGGTCGTCCATCTCCCTTCGACTATTTTACCTCGCTATGTCACTAAGAGTGTAGTTGGGAAACATGTCCCTTGTCTTGATTTTTCTCCTCGGAAAATCCTTCTTTTAGAATCCAAGGGTAGGTTTAATACCTTAAGAAGAATTTTAGTATCTTAGTCTTTCAACATTCCCTTGAGAAAATGTCAATCATCCTCTAGGTTCTTACTAGTCCTTTCTCAGACCTAAGGATGTGATGACGTCCAAGGTAGCCAACCTTCAAACTCTTTGAGTCAATATTTTGAGTCTTTGATTTTCATGATCCATTTTTGAGATGGATTGATCAATTTCCTAGAAGTGTGACTTGGCATGATTTTTCCCTCCCTCCCACCTCCACGAGCTAGAATTTACGATTTTTGATGATGTGATACATGTTCTGACTCATGTTAGTTTTGTTCTTGACTTGTCATTGTTTTGGTTTATGATCAAGCACAAAGGCATGTATTATGAGATATCTCTAGGATGGTTTAACTGGTTATTTGACTACACCTAGAATTCAACCAACAAGTAAGTATATTAGGTAGGAATTTGCATCCATTGTATATACCATCTATATATCATGTTAGTATAGTTGTATTTTTACTTTCTTATTGTTTTTCTCCATTATTTATATATGAATTCTTATGATGCACTTTATTTTATTATATCATATATGAGAAAGGGGTGATATCACCACCCTAATGATTACTGATGCATTTTGTTGAGATCTAGTAGGCACAAGTCTTACAAAAGATGTATGAGGTTCTCATGCACTCTACGGTGAGAAAATGTCCCTGAGTAGGAGCCAGATGTTATCCCCTACCCTAGGGATAACTAAGGATATAGTGTCTCTAGGCCCACATATCCTAGACATGGAGTGACGAGATCTGGATGACTTGAGAATGGCCTCGGAGGGCCCCTCTTTTCTTCAGTGCAACTCATTTATTAACAGCAACAACATCCATCCCACCAGCCTGATCCTGAAGTAGAAGTAAGTATTTCTCCATTAGGTAATGAGTCTGGGTATCATGGTATATGCCACTCTGATTATTGAATCACTTGAATATGTTGCATTGAATTCTCCTTCATTTCATAACGTTTTCTTGGAAAATATGGTCTTTAGCTTGTTCATAACTGGAAGGGTGACATCATTCCCTAGTAAGTTCATCTACTTTAGGATGGGTTGGCACTGGGCAAGTCTGTGAAAGGTCATTGTCCAATCCTTCCATACTTACCACTTTCCATATTTATTCCTCTCATCTCCCCCTACCTTTGTTTGAGCATTGGGATTTTCCACACTAGGAAGGGTTGTACCTTTCCTTATAGGAAGAAGGGGCCAAAACCCTAGAGGGTAAAAGTAGATGGAAATAGTTAAAATCCAAAGAGGAAAATTTTGAGATGCTTCGTGCAGGGATTCCTGAGAAAGAGGTAAAAATATTCTCAGTAAGAAAAGGGAACCCATAAGAAAAAAAAAACACTAAAGGTATTAGTTGGTGGATGGGAGGTCTCATGATGAACAAGCCTATTATGACCATGGGCATGTAGCAGTATGAAATTACCATCTATCAGGTCACCAAACTAGGGTAGTGGCTCTTGGTGGCATAGACAAGAGAAAGGGGGTCTCATCACGACCAACCTTTTCATCTCTGTGAAATGCTTGTGGATAACACTGTCACTTCTGGTCACCAAGATAGGATAGTGTCCCTCAACTCTTCCCTTGAAGCATAGAATCAAAATATCAAAAGAAATGAAGTTAAGAGTATAAGGAAATGAATGAGATAGGAAACAATGATATCTATGGCAAGGTGCAACTCACCCTCTACAAAGGCACCCACAGGTAAGATTTACATTTCCATGTTATCACTGCACCCTATGCCCAGACACTACTCCACACCACCTCATACACTTACATGACTTGGATTGGTTCTCACCTGGGAAACACCCAAAACTTAAGGAGGATTAACCCAATAGGACACCCTGTGAACTTCTCCAAACCTGACTTGTTGGATTGCATAATGTATTTGAGTATTTATCTGGGAAAAGGGGGCTTTGATGCACCTGTTTGGGTAATTTAATTATTGGATGTGATTTACATGTTATGATCCGTGTAGGCTGTGATTTATGATCCCCTGGAGGGCATACTTTTTGTTGTTGCAGGACCTTGCTAGGTGGATAGGTACTCACGAGGGAATGATTAGCTTGGAACTTCATGGGGATGACAACCCATAGATGGATGTTGTAACCCAAGCCAGGTGCAAGAAGACATCGATGATTTGCACCAGGAAGAAAGAAGGACATCACCTTGGCGACACCCTGGAAGACCTACACCTAGGGGGTTCTTTATTTTCCATCTGGACGTTGACTTTTGAGATCCCGTGACATCACCATCATGAGCATGCATGTCATCTAGATCTAGGGTTTTCATTTTGAGGGAGGTTGTGAGCTAGTTGGCATGTGTGGGAATCATCCAGGGAATTTAGAGGCCAAACGTTCAACATATGGAGCCCAACATTCCAACTTAGGGGCTCAACATCACCCTAGAAGGGAATGACGTCAGACTTGGAAGTGTTTTTAGACACTGATTAATTTTATTTATGTCTAATGTGAATTTATTTGTAAATTGGCCAATTTGACCTTTATTTGACTTGAAATTAATTAAAGGTCACCAGTTTTGTATAAATAAACATAAAGTACATTCATTTTCATCATCACGACTCCTCATACAAGAGGAGAGGTCTAAAATTTTCTCCCTAGAAGTTCTATTGGTTGAAATTTTTAGGCACACTCTTGTATAAGGCTTATTGTTTGCAAGTGGATCAATCTTGGAAGCTTTTATGGTGATGTTGCATGGTATTTTCATGATTATTCTTGGTGCAGGTAGGTAAAATCTGCATTTTTTCCATTTATTGAATGGTTTATGTATGGTTTTATTTTCTCATACAAGATTATGATATTGCATGGTATACTTAATTCTTGAAATAAGGAACTTAATTTGATACTTTCTTACATTCTATTTGCCAAGCTTTTCATTGAATTGATCTAGTAACTAGTGAAGCCCTAGATCCCTAGTTTCCTAGGACTCTAAGGTTTTGACCTAGTTATCTTTGCCTCAGTTCTTATCCCATAAAAATCCTAAGGAGAGAAAGGTACTAGGGCCTAGAATTTCCTACACCCTAGTATCTTGTTTTCTTGAGGAAAATGCATAGGGGGACTTAAGTTACTATTTCTCCTATGCATTCCTCTTGGAATTTTGTGCACTATCAAAATTAATTTGCAGCCTTAGAATACGCCATCCACTTGACTCCATAAGCCCGACAAGGAACTAGTTCTATCCTTTCTCTTATTGAAGGATTGATTAAACACTCAAACTCTCTTCCTTGAAGCTTTTTCTAACTTCTACTAACCCTAAACTAGACTAACTCATTAACTAAGTTGTTGTTGTTGCAAATCATTGATACAACCATACAAATTCATGATAAATTGTCACATTCACCTACATAACTCACACTTAGCTCATCCATAAATGACTTGTGACAACTTCCAATCAATCTACTAGATGGATGTTGAGTTTGCATGGTGTCTTCTTGCAATTTTGAGCACTAGAATTTGTTGTTGTTACAAAATATTTCTATAGCCATCTAACTACAACAAATTCTCTACAAAAGTGATTTTAAATGCTAGATAAACATTTCCAACTTTGCTTGTGACAATTTATTATCAATTTACCTAATCAAAGTTACTTTTTCTTGTCTTTTTCAAGCAATTTCAGGGCATAATTCTTGTGGTTGTTATAAAATACTCAGTGTTGTTATAAATTGTTACATTTATATAACTTTACATCAGTTAGCCCATTTTTTGAAGGTTCATGGTATTAATAAGCACTAACATCATATTTTGTACTTGGAAGTTTCCATATTTTCTTTGTTGTCTTGTTCTGGGCAAGTACACTCCATTTTTTATCGTTGCTTCATCCCTTAAAGACATTAAGAACTTTTTGACTTGAGTGACCAACAAGAGGGGGGTTTTCTTGCATCCTTGCCTTAGTCTTATCAACACTTTAGGTCAATGGAGATGTCTCCCCTGGGGTAACTTTGATATACTCCTAAATAGAAAGGGGTTTCCTATTAAGGTGGCAGTGATAGGTCACTCATTGTTACCGCGATATTCCATTCACTTGTCTTGGGCTTTGGTCAAGTACAGATTGTGCGGTAACAAGAATCATGTTGAATGGTTAACATTTCTTGCATACTTATTTCTATTGTCTTACTTTCCAAGGATTCATTCAAAATTCTTACACTAATAATGCTCATGATCTATATTATGTTGTTGGCCTATATTTCATGATTAATTCTTATAGTAATGAATAACAAAGAACTCTTTTGATTTTTCTCTTAGTTTAGTGCAGTTTCTTTCTTTATTATACTTTGTACATAACTTTACTTCATTTTTTCTTAATTTTCAACCATGGAAGTTCGTTCATATTTTTTCTTAATTTGGGCATTTTAACAATCTTAATTTTTGTCACTATAAAATATCAAATCTATTGGAATGCAAGCCTAGTTAGATATCGATTTTCTTGATCCATGCTCATCAAAGTCTTACTGATTTTGATTTCCAGGTTATTATTAGTCCTAAGAATCTTTATTAATGAGTCTTAGCTTGTGTGAAAATTTTATTTAAAAAATATTTTTCCCTTATCCTGGTTCTTGGAGTTGGTATAATAATATATTTTTGCATATAATTCATTCTCTATTGTTGCACTATATTTATTACTTGCTGCTAGGTTCTATTCTTATTTTTCAGCCAATTTCCTTTATGACATTATAGCTTTAGACTTCTCTTAGTTTAATTTTATTTTCATGAATTGGCATCGGTTTTAGCACTTGATTTCTTCATGTACATATTTCTTCCATCCCTTTTTTTTAATGATGGTATGTTCCCTGATCTGATTTGACTCCTTACTCTTCCTTGAGTATTATTTTAAATTTGAGTGACATGTTGGTCCAATTCTAGTCACATACTGAAGATTTTATTTACAATTCATAATATGCATGGGCTTCTCTATCTGAATGAACATTCATGAAGTTATTAGTTGTAGGTATGGAATGATATTTGTGGTGGAACACATGTGCCCACTGAGTGTACCATGATAATCCATAAGTATAGGAAAGTGTCTATATATCTTTTTCTTTGAGTTCCATTCACATCTTATAAATAAAATGGCCAATCTTATAATGGTTTTTGGGAACACATGTGGGTTAAACTAAAATGCATAACATCTACTCAACAAATCAAAGAAACTCTCGTATCACCCCACTTCCTTCACACCCTATGTGCATATGCATGTCTATATATAAAACATAAAAAGGTGAACATATTTTGAAATAAAAGGGAAGTTGAAAGAACTATTAATAGTGTGGGAAGTACAAGTAAACCTGTCAGGGCTATGGACTTCTAATGGAAGTAGGGCTATGTTTGTATGGAATCGAGGAAACTTTGTTGGGTTCATGGAGGCTCATTGGAAGCGAAGAAATGCGGGGAAAGGATAGATGAGGATCAAATGTATGTAGATGTTTTCTTGTTATAAAAGTGAAAAAGATAATATGAAGTGTGTAGTTAGTAAAATAATTTGCTTTGTTATTTGGATCTTTGAAAAGGGTGTGTTAGATTACAAGTACTAAAAATATTATGTTATATATTTTAGAAATTTGGCATCATTGTGGTGCCCATGATTATTGGAAAATTGTCTACAACCTGTTGAGCTTATATTTAAAATTTAGATCTGAGGTAAAGGCCCTTCACTTCTACTAACAGAGATAAATAGTCCTTCTAGTGTGTCACCATTTGTTGAGGCCACAACAACCTAGTTTACTTTTTATTTTACAAGAAAAGGGAAAGGTACCCCCTAGTAAAATTTGTACTCTAATTCCTAATCCTCTATTGTTGGAGCCTAATGTTAATTCTTTTTATAACTTGAGGGATTTGGGGGTTTATATTGATTGATTTTTTTTATTTGATGGAGGTTGATCATCCTTTTGATCTTATGATTTCAAATGTCTTCAATATTATTCTTCACCTAAGATGTTTTGTTGACATTTGTATAATGGAATTGACACCTTATTTTTGGACCTTTTGCATATTCTGAATTGTTTGGGTATCCTATATGGATGCAGGGTTTGATGTTCTATTGACTATATTAGATGAGTTTCTTTTTAAATACTCTCTGAATGGATAATTCAAAGTCTACATGATATTGATTGGATGTTGTATTTAATATTTTCATATTTATTTTCTTGTATATGATCACACTCTTTGGTTTCACACTTTTATCTTTAGTCGAACAATCACTAATCCTTCTCTTGAGTTTGCGACTTAGGACATTTAGTTTTCAATAAAATTATAGAAAATTGTCTATGATTATATTTCAATAGACCCAACACTCATTTATGATGTTTTCTTTAAGTAAGGGAATATAATGTTTATGGTATATTGGAAAGTCTCCTTTTAATTGAATGAATGATCTCATCTTCTCTATGGTTACAGGAGTAGGTTTGTAGGATCACTTTCTTCACATGATTCCTTCATCCTTGAGATACATGTGTGGGGAATCCATTGATCTTATTCCTCTTTCCAAGACCTCTTTCTATTTATATATTGTTCGTAATTTTAAGACAACGATCAACGTTATGGACTTAGCCTTGCCTTTCTTAATCCTCATCCAGATTTGTATTTTTATCACCATTGTGGTGATGAGGCTAAATCTTTGATCCTTGTCCAAAACTTTGATCCTTACCAAGCTATCCCTCACTGTCAAGGGAGTTACCTTATATTTCATTTTACTTAAGATACTAAGATCCCAAGGTTATCAAATCCACCTCTCCCGCAAGCTTGTCCCCAAGCCTCTTTAGATTGATCTCTACCGGGTTCCACTTTTGACCTTCTCTCTCTCAAAAAAGCCAAGCCCGGGTGCTATTGAGATTTATTAATGAATGTATTCATTGTTTCATTATCTAATTTCTTCTCATGATCTGTCATAATCAGTATCACGCATTGTAGTATGGAACAATGACCTATTCCTTAACCTGATATTATTCCCTATCTTTGCGATCCTAGTAGGTCTACCCTATGAGATGTTCAACTTGACTATATTGGCATGTTTCCTATGTTCAATTGACATCGATACCCTCTCACCATTCGTTGTTATTTTTAACATTGATTTTTCACGTGACATGTCATCTTTGTACCCTTGGTCATTGTTACGCACCTGACCCCCTAACCTCTCTTAGGCTGGTGAGGTGTCAAAATTTCCCCTTCTTTTCTTTTACTCTTTTCTATAAAAATATCTAATAGTCGAATTCCACTCATGAAGATATTGCCAATGGTTGTAACCATGCTCAAATTTGATCTCGAGATCAAAAGTTATGGCCTTATAAAGTTTCAAGGCTTTCAACCACCATTTCCACCTCACTTGTTGGTTGTGGAGCTTGATTATCTTCCTGATTCAGAGGTCCTTGCTTTCAGCCGTGTTTATACCCCATGAAGTATTTACACCCCAGAAGTGTGTACACCCTTCCATGTGGGGGAGTGAAGAGGGGGGGTACCCCCTCTGTGGGGTTCGGGGGGGCTATCCCCTCGGCTGGGAGGTCTGGGGGCAAGTGAGCCCTCGAAGAAAAAATTGCCTTGTAAAAGTATATTGTAATTTCATTGTAAATATGGACCATTCATTATAAGGTCGCAGATCTAACGGTAGAGATTATGT
>SNQJ01S0042194.1:129804-141047 GCA_010110895.2 Picea sitchensis | reverse complement strand
TAAGTTTCAGGTGGGCGACAAAGTTTGGTTGCACTTGCAGAAAGAACACCTTACAGGACCCCATCAGAAGCTTATCCCACTTCGTTATGGGTCATACACTATTACCAAGGCCATGGGGGATAATTCTTTTGAGCTCAACATTCCTCCTTTCCTCGGTCTGCACCCAGTGTTCAATGTGGATCTCCTTCTCCTTTATTTCCCACCATTATTGGACACCTCAGAAGTAGAAGAACAACTAACACCAACAAAGATCAACCCTGATTGCATAAAACAGGCATCCAATGATCATATTGTGGACACATATATCAAGGGCACTCGACAACAAAGGATCCAGCTTTATCGAGTCATCAAAGCAGGGCAGCTCCTGCACCAAGGCAAGTGACTCACCCGAGGCCAAATTCAACAGAAATTTCCTCATCTGATGGGGGAACTCAACGTAATGGAGACCATTAATTCCTAAGGAGGGAGGATTGATCCATATGGATATCGGTGGCCACCCACCTTTTCCAACTGTCTCAAAACAATTTTTTGACAATTTTGGCAATTTACTATTTTTAGCAGTTTTAACTTTCGGGGTCATTTTGAGGGCCTAAATGATGGTTTTTCGATATTGATCTCCTTATTGATATCCAAATGCATGATTTATCCCCCAAACTGAATCTCCTCGACGATACCTTTCCAATGGGCTATCACACGCCTAAAATGGATATCGTATGCAAAAGTTACGACCCCGGGAAGTTGATGTACTAACTTACCCAAACGAGGCCCACGTTACTTTTGGCGCTTCATCTCCTAGGGTTAGGGTTTTGGATGTCTATGGTTTTTGGCATTCTTGTTTATTGTAAAAAGGCCTTTAGAGCCTCATTTTAACCTTCATCTTGCGAATGCGTGCAGTCGTCACATCTCTTCTCAGAGATAAGCCGCCACCATTCTAGCAAGCTTGTTTCCTCTGCATTTTACAGTTTCAGCTTATTTTGTTATTGAATAGAAAACCAGTTTTACTGTATCTTTGTTGTTTTTTGTTAAGCACATGTTAACAATCTGTATTCATTTCTTTCTTCTCATAAAATCTGGATCATACAACCAAGTCCTTCTTTCGGAGGAAGATCGCTTAAAAACCACTTTTTGAACCAAATGGGGAACCTTCGCTTATAAGCGCATGCCTTTCGGATTAATTAACGCAGGAGAAACCTTCAAAAGAGCCATGGACTTAGATTTTCGGGGACTAATTAATAGATGCGTGGTAGTGTATCTAGATGACGTAACAGTGTATTCAAAGAACAGAGAAGAGCACATCCAACACTTAACTCAAATTTTTGAGAGGTGTAGGAAATACGGTATATTCTTAAACCCTAAGAAAACTATCTTCGGTGTCAAGGAAGGTAAGTTGTTAGGTCACATTATATCTCAAACAGGGATTCGCATAGACCCCTAAAGGATTAAAGCCATAGCTCAACTTCCCTTACCCCATAATAAGAAAGCTACGCAGTCCTTTTTTGGGAAAATCAATTTTGTGAGGAAGTTCACTCCCGACTTCGCGAAAATAATCAAACCCTTACAAAATATGATTCGCAAAGCTGCCAAATTTAAGTGGGATGATGAGCGAAAAGACGCCTTCAACAATATCAAAGCTATCATTTTCCGAGCCACAGTGTTGTGAAGTCCCGATTTCGATAGGGACTTTTTCCTTTATACTTTTGCCTTCGATCAATCGCTAGCTGCAGTTTTGACTCAGAAGGATGACGGCAATAATGAGGCCCCTGTTTCATTTATGAGTACTAATCTTCAAGGAGCTTAGCTCAATTATCCTACTGTAGACAAATAGGCCTACGCAATTTATAAGGCATTAAAACATTTCAGGTCTTACATCCTCAAGAATCACACTAAAGTCATTGTGTCGCACCCTGCAGTCTGATCCTTGTTTACCCAACAGGAAATGTAAGAAAGAAGGGGAAACTAGATGGCGGTAGTCCAAGAATTTTATCTAGATATAAAACCTGCAAAACTAGTAAAAGGACAAGGTTTGTGCAAGCTTGCAGCTAAAGCCCAGGATCAAGTAAATGAATATCTCAGATGGGAGAATGAAATGACACTATGGTGTGGTGAAGTAACATACACCTCCCTAGGACAAGACTCCTGGTACAAAGATTTAACTTATCTCCTACATCACGGGACTTGTACTGACAACCTCAACCCCAGAGAAAGGAGAGCCCTGAGATTAAAATATGCACAATATCGTCTTATAAATTCGGTTCTCTTCTAGATAAATTATGACGGGGTACTGTAAATATGTATCGAACAAGAAGATGCAGACAAGGTACTGAAAGAACTCCATGATGGCCCACCTTCTAAGATCCAACTATTATTGGCCCACCTTGTTCAAAGACGCTCATACTTATGCTAAAAACTGTAAGACGTGTCAAATAAGCATTGGAAAGGAGAAAAGAGTAGTGGTCCCACTCCAACCTGTTACTGTCTCTCAGCTTTTCGAGCAGTGGGGGTTGGATATCATAGGATAAATCACACCTAGATCCTCAAATATGCACAAGTACATTCTTACCGCCACTGACTATTTCACGAGATGGACAGAGGCCATTCCTCTGACTTGTGTGAACGAGAAGGTGGTTATCCAATTCATAGAACAACAGTTGATCACGAGGTTTGGTGTCCCTTCTGTTCTGGTCTTTGATAATGCAGCTTACTATTCTTCAACCCTATTGAAAGAGTTTTCTCTGGAAAAAGGAATCATGATCAAGTACTATGAAAATTACTATCCCCGGGGAAATGGTGTGGTTGAATCGACTAATAAAAGCCTAGTAAGGATATTAAATAAGACAGTGATAGAAAACCAAAGAAATTGGCATAATCTACTCTATCATGCTTTATGGGCTGATAGGGTCACACCTAAGGAATCCATAGGAAATTCCCCATACTTTCTAGTCTATGGGAAAGAAGCCATCCTCCCAAATGGACTCTATCTCCTGTCTCTTCAGCTGGCCCAACATTCCAACGAAGAACCCTCATCGTCCATGTAACAAAGGATTAACACTCTACTCATGCTGGAAGAAGAGAGAGAAAAGGATAATTTGAAATTCCTAGCTCACCAACAGATAGTGAAAAGATGGTTCGATAAGCACAAGGCTAAAGAAAAGAACTTTGAAGTAGGAGACTTAGTCCTGAAGTGGGATAGAGCAAATGAACCTAAAGGGAAACATTCTAAGTTTCAGATTCTATGGCTTGGACCTTTCCAGGTAGTTGAGAAGAATGGGGCAGGCACTTATCGACTACAGAGTCTGAGGGGAGAACTTGATGCCCTCCCAGTAAATGGCCAAGCCCTGAAACAATACTTCCAGTAAAACTTATATATATATATATATATAATAGTAATGATAAAAATCGGGTCATAAGTCAAGGTCAAAGGAAACGAAGGAGGAACATAGATTCTGCCTTTGCCCAGTGAATTTCCATTTGTTGAGCACTCAACACACCCTAAAAAGTATATGTTCATTTTTTACTTTTTGGGTACCACTTGATCCTTTACACTGTCTGTTTTGCCTTCAGTATGAAATTGATACTTGTGCTTATTTTTATGTTCATTCTAAAGCCCTCCCAAACATAAAGCAAAGAATCATCTTAATCATTAAAGTGTCCTTAATAAGCTACTTAGGGAATCGACACACTAAATCTTTCCACAACACGTTTAGGAATTCAACATCGGTAAATGTTAAAGGTGTTGAAAATCGTTTGAGAAGTTTAAAATAGCCGAACACCGATCTTCATCAGCGTCAGCAGATGAAAGTCTTTCTTTTTACGATTGAACCTTGGCAGAGGTATCGCCAAAGACCGACCTGTTCAGCTTCGGTAGGAAAACGAAAAGGTAAGCATCGCGCAAAGGGAAGAGCGGTATCGCCGATTGCAGACACCTGACACGATTTCAACATCGAAGAATTACAAAATACAATGCTCATTAAAATTTACATTTTGAATTTGTCGACCCTGGACGCCACTCAAGTGTAGGTAGTCGCAATATCTTTTAAGTACTTTCCACGTAAATAGACCCCCTAAGTATAATCCTTACCAACCATCCGAATGATAAATTGTATGTTCAAATAATTTAAGTAACCCCGGGTTGATAAGCCACATCAACGTCAAGTTTTAGAGGGAACATATCAACAAACYCAYATTGCAAAAATAASATTTACAAAATCATATAATTTGCACAAAAAACTCAGATAGAAGAACGTAATTAATTTACATTCAAAAGAGAACATGATACATTCAAGAAGCTTCAAGTTTTCATATAATTAATTCCCACCAAACTTGGGCTACATACAAATAGATATCTTCGACATCTTTACTAACCGACCGGATCACAATGAGAGTAAAAACTCCTTACTACAAAAGAGAAGAAATCTTAAGCGTCACTTCGGGGAATGCAAAGCAAAGTCTCGCCCATCATGCATCTCCTGTGCGCACACCTTCTCCCGGACAACTTCTCGCATCCTGTAACGTTTCCTTTCCCTCTTTCGTTTCCATCCTCTGCACCTCACGCAACCACACAATTGTGTCTTGAGCTTCTCGAAGTTGTCTCTGGAGCCAAACTGTGCTTCCTCCGTGAACCTTTGACATCGATACCTCCTGGTTCTTCGCCGCCAACTGGCCCCACAACTCTCTATTTTCTTGGTAGAGTTCATCTATAGAAATTTGGGCCCATTCTAACTACTAGATGGAACTATTAATGGGAGAACCTAGTTCTTTTTCCCTCCCCTTTCGTTCCCCGCTTCCTTTACTAGCATTGACCACAAGCCTCGACCGATAGCTAAGCGTCGTAGACCCCTCAACGGTAGGATGTATACTCATCTCAACTTGGGGGAAGTTTTCCTCCCTTTTTCACATATCTTTCTTGGGCTTCCCTCTTCTTCGTGGTGTTCGCTCCTGTGGGGGCGCAGTCTCCAACATACCTCCTTCATGAGTACTTCTCTCCACCCAACTTCCGCTAGAGGCAATGACACTCTATCCGAATGAAATCCTGTACCTCTTGTCGAAGCTTCGAGGACGCTGGGAGCCAATAAGAATGAATCCCAGGTGCATTGGGGCTTAGACCTGACATTCCGGCTACCTCGCAAACCCCATCCCTTGTTATAGGGGATCCCATAATGCAACAACGTAGTGGCTTGGATGCCTATAGGTAATTAAGGACCACTACACTGATTTTCTCCTCAATAAACGCACAATATTAGCATCATAGAAGCATAAACTCGACTTATGCGTGGAATTCCCCACAGAGTTCCTAGATTTTATAGCCAAACAAAGAAGCAAACCAGAGCGTGCCAAAAGAACACTCATGTTTCATGACAATATGCCTTGAAGACTTAATGCATCACAGTTGTTCATCGGATGTAATCCAGAATGCTTAAAGCGTCGCCGATCGGAATTGCAGAGAATGTGCAGTACGAAAATTCCAATCTCTTTAAACTCCCCAACTTCCATTATTGACGAATGATAGTTGACATACTTGGTAATACGGATTCTAGAGGCATTTAACGACTTCCTTACTATGGTATCTGACCTTCTGGGAACATACACGTGCACGCTCAACCCTAGCGTCTTTTTCCAGTCCCAAAGGTCGAGAAGATACTATGACGGTTCCAAAGATCATATCCGTCGTACTCGATTTTCCATGCTTTGGTGCGACGACGTGACTCGTTTAAACTGAAGAGGAGCGACAGGGTGGATAAAAGACATCGCAGGTAATTCAAAGTAGCAATCAGGATCACGTAAGTATTAAATGATCGACATTAACGAGCTCCACAAGTACACACCAGTTGATTATGTTTGTTGGTATCTTAAGTCATATTTGCTCGATTGCTAAACTATCTCAACCTCGCTTGCAGGAAGGATTCTCCAATCACCGAACAAAGTTTGCTCGGAGATCTCACCAATGAACCCGAAAGAAACTCTGAGGTAGGATCGACAAAGCGATATAGAATGCCAAGTTCCCTGAGTTCGTCACCCCCGATAAATTCATTGAACTGAGCGACGTGGTCAAGCGGCATGCCGAACAAGATGTGCTATGGACTGAAGAGTTAGCAAAAATAGTCGATGCGAAGCCAAGGCAAGTATGATAATTCGAAGAACATCCAATCAAAGCCCGATCCATGCTACATCAACTGAACTACAGCTTAGTAAAGTATCGAGCGCATGCAGTAGACATCAGGGGAATATATGTGGCCCCGATGGAACAACACCGATTTCCATGGGCCCAAACTTGTGAAAAACTATTTGTCAGTTGGGCAGAATACGAGAGCAATCATACTTTCCAAGAAGTATCTCAGGACAATTGTTAAATAAGTTGTTAGAAGATAACACCACGTGGCGATTTTTGTTTTGTTTAGACTGCAATTAGTTGTTAGTTTCGGTTAGAACTCTATATTATAAATAAAGACATCGACCAATGAGAAAAGGGTCGATGGTTGTTGTAAGAACTCTTTCTTTTTGGATGTTAAGAATTATTTTGAGACTGCTACGAATTGAGAAGTCCTTCTAGACCAAAGACAAATTATTTTCATCAGATGCATTTGACTGGACTTGGAGAAGAACTACTTCCTTTCCTGTTTCATGAATGATGCAGTAATGAGTAATAGCAATTAATTATGTTGTCAAGTTATCTAGTGCAATGTTTTGATGTTCTTTTCTTTAATGATGAAGATAAATCGTTGTGTTATTATGTGATGCACGGTTATGGTAGATGGATTATTTTGCTTTCCATTCTCTTATTACATATGTGCTTTCTTTCTGATAGTTAGTTTCTCAGACAGTAATTGGATGCTCACATGGTTAATGTATTAGTACTAGGCATGCGGTATAGAGTATCTGTCTGCATGTTGAGCAACGGGTTATCCCAAGATTAACCTCTTCCCTAGTAGTTGAAACTTAATCCTGTTGCTTGTCAAGTTGGTTTATACTGGCTTGCATCTCTCATATTATCCCCACCCAAGAGAAAATACAGAAGAAGATAGTCCTAACTGAAGGAAGAACCTTCACAAAGAAACACAGCCCATCGATAAATTGGTCGGATCGCAAGATCTGGAGAACCATTCCATTTTAAATGCTGGAGAGTCTAATCGGGCCTCGGTGGCGAGTTTGGTTCATACTGTTGATTCAAGGGATTTAGGTCCCATCAACACATCCATCAACCTCATGAAAGTGGATGGTTCATTTGTTAAGCCAAAGGGCATGACCAACCATTCGAAGAGACCTTCTTTAGATTTTAAAGTTGTCTTCCATACAACAGTCGGTTTGATGGGAACTTGGTGGTAGAAAGACTTTAGGTCAATTATTTGGACAGATTTCCACACATGAAAGGACTTTACTGTGTTCACCAAGTTGATTTGCAGAGTGGTGAAGGTGGTAAACTTATATGTTTTGAGTTTTATTTTCTCATGCATTTTATTAATGCTTTGTGAGGAAAGGGTCTCATGCATTCTTATGGTTTATGATATGCTCATGCATATTAATTATGCTTTATGAGATTTTGGAAACTCATGTATTATTCACTTTTGATGTAAAATGATTAATACTTGTGAGGGAAATTAAACTCACGTATTTATCATTAAATTATAATTTTGGAAATTGGTTTTTATGTGAGAAACCACCTCACACCAATTTGTCATTATTCTCAATTATAGGTTGAGATAATCAAGGACATGGATGAAGAGTCTTTGGGTGGTTTTGAGACTTTTCCCTTTATGTTCTTGAAGATAGTTTGAGATCCTACATTCATGGATCTTGTTTTTCCTCTTTTGTAATTAGATCCTATTATTGTGGATCTAGGAATTAATTCTCTTTTTTAAGGGTGAGTGAGGAAAACTATATAAGACCTTATGTGAGCCCTATGTAAGGGAGGGGGAGTAATGGAGAGTTAATGAGTGGAGTTAGAAATCCATAGTTCTACTACTCCTAATTTTTGAGAGACTTATGCATGTAAGGTATTATCCTTCTTGATGTATGGAGAGATAAGAGTGTGAGTAGTCTTCTTGAATCCTCATTGAAGGAGAAGGCATCTCTTATGTAACCACTTATGAGAAGGTCCCAACATCTTTTGAAGAAGGAATGAAAGTGATATGTATTCCAATTGAAGTGGGTCCGGAGACGTATCCCAGGAGGGGTGAAATCTATTACCAACATTGGTTGTCTCTCTCTTGTCTTTTCATGTGCTTATTCCATTTGAGTTCATGTATGTTATGTATTCTTGTTTAAAAATAATGGTTAATCATGAATTCATATGCTCTTTAATCCTTATGTAAATACTTCGTTAAAAAACGATTCTCGATTGAAAACTTGCGTAAAGTACTCACTTGTTTTCACATCATTTGGTATCATAGCTAGGCTGACTACCTTGCAGGATGGGAAAAGGAGCAAAGAAAGCAGAAAGACTTCAAGAATTAGAAGAGATAAATCACAACATTCAAGCTGAAAATGTAGAGTTGAGGAGGTTTTGCAGGTTGCAGAAGAAGAGAAGCATGAGCTTCAAGAGAGGTCTCAGCTTCATGGAGAAGTCCTCAACGGAATTATTGAAGAATTGCAATTCAAATTGCAAACCAAGGATAATCTCTTGGCTAAGTTGCAGCATGGTGAACGAATGGAAGACAAAGAGCCTTCTACCGTGGATGCACAAACTCAAACCGAGGTATATGATGTTTCTTCATGTTCAATGTTTTCTCGGTATGAAACTAACGTGGGCATGAAGCTCCTCACGAAGATGGGATACATAGGAGGTGGACTTGGCATTCACGGCCAAGGAATCACTAAGTCATTAGAGGTGGTACAAAGACCACGATTTGCAAGTTTGGGATATAGTCAAGAGGAGATTGAAGAGTGATCAAATCTCGTTGAAGCAAGAGCCACTTCAAAAAACATTTTTACATCATTGGATTCCAAGAGAGGTGTCAAATAATCTAGTCCTAACCCTCATCAGATATACATCAAGGACAATTCAAGAAGGTATGAAAGGAATTCAAATCCTTTTCTTGAATATAAGAAAAATTATTTCTGCATTGCATCTTCTAACAATGGTATAGCTAAGAATCAAACGAAGAAAGTTTGGGTTAAGAAGATAGATGTGTACATGGGAAGTGAGACAAATTAGAAACCACGCCTTCTGAGTCCTCCTGTCATGAATGCATCGTTGAATGGAAAACGAAGGAATTTTTGCAATCATTGCAACATTAGTGGCCATTGGGAGAAGAAATGATGGAAGATCCACCCACAATTACGTTGTAATTCGAGGAAGAAACCTGCTCCAACACTCATCAAGAAAGAGGTTGCGAAAGAGTTTGTGATCGATGTTCCAACACCGATCTCAGAGGAAACGCAACTACAGAAAGAAGGTCCTTTAAATTGGTTGGGTAAGAAATGGATAGAATTTTTTCATAGTTGAGCATTGTCATTATGCATTGTATGCTTGTTTACATTACTGAAAATCGTGAATAAATATTAAATTCATATGCATAAGAAAAACATGGAGGTAGATCGCTTATTAAAAGGTGAAATTAAACTCTAATGGAGTTTTGTAGATTTTGAGGTGAGATTGGTTTCAAAATCAATGTTTCCATCAAAAAAAGAAGGTTGTCGAAGAAGTTTTGTTCCAAGAACTGATGGTTGTATGAGTCAGAACATGGAATTGCATATCCCTCGAGGCAAAATGCTATACAACAAATTGTTGGACAAAATTGGTGATGAAATATTCCTTTGTATAGACATGACCAAAGTCGATAAAATGTTGACAAAGATTTTTGGAGTAGGTCTTGGCTTCTGAGCTCCATTGAGAGATATTTGATCGAGCTTCCAAAGTGGCCAAGACGGTTGAATGATCCTCCTCAATGTGACACAGATATAAATAATTTTTTGCCTGATACACGGAGATGGAAACAGAGAGTAACATACTATAAGAATGTGTTGAATCTGAAGTTAGGATCTTCAAGTGTACACAATCTTATGGATATGAATGCAGGTTTTGGTGGCTTTGCAGCAACAGTTATTGCAGATCGTGTCTAGATCATGAACGTTGTTCCTGTTTGTACTCGTAATGACAAGCTCTGCAACATCCAAAGATATTTCTTCTGCTTCAATACGATGCATTGTTTTGTAAGTTGCATTGATGTCCTCTCTTGACTTCCTGCCTGGTTTCAAAAGATGGCCAAGTTTATTTCCCCCAAGGGAATGACTAGTGAGAACCATCGCAACATTCAAAGATCCTGACAAGAGTGTTGCACCATCACCTGCATCGGCATAGTGTCCATGGATAACATAAGGCCAAACCGGATCGTCATTACCCGTTTTCAGATCAAGTCCACACTTGCACATCTCTGAATATTAGGGGTATTAGATGATCTGCGGACGTGATTGCCAGCAATTGACACAAACAAATAACAATACATTCATTTTTCTTTGATGTGTGCACTGATCTGGACTAGTGATCCAATCTTATCACCAACAATGGGCCAGATGCACATGTAAACATCGATCTATTTGGATCTAGTGCATTGACGTGGATCGAGTACCCATCACAAGGGTTTCCATGCTATCTATGTGATTCAAATGTCTGAGATACTGCAATACTAATATTTTTGTTCTATTGTCAGCGATCAAGCAGACCTGCCTTTTTTTCAGTAGATTTTGAGTGCACAAATCCCATGTCAATCTCAATGAAACAATGATCTGGAGGACGAATCTAGGTGTTGTAACAATCTAAGGATTTTTATTTAGATCAGAGGGATATTTTCCACATGGAATGTGTGATTTGTTGGGAACACAGATCTGAAGAATGAGAGCTCAAATGCAATGCAATGTGGCAGCCACAATTTACAGTTGGCATTCGGTGAAGCATATTTCATTTTTGGTTATATAAATTGCTATTAAGTCACCTGACACGTCCAAACCCCCCCTCGTGTCGCGAATCCTACGTGTCGGACACCAAACGGTAGGACACGTGTCGGATACTCATTTAGAACGTGTCATGTTCACAGGACACGCGTGTCTTGAAAATAGGACCCGTGTCCTGCTCAGAAAAGGACCCTGGCTCATGTTTTCTCATGCAAGTGCAGCTGTGAGGTGTTTCAGTGTGCAACCAAGGGTTATTTTGCCTTACTAATTCTATTTAAAGAGGTCCCCACCCCCTCCATTTTACCCGCCCTAATAGTTAATGGTAATATTAAATTCTTAAAGTAAAAGTGGCATTCTCC
>SNQJ01S0042194.1:118084-129208 GCA_010110895.2 Picea sitchensis | reverse complement strand
ATTTGTATCATCATCATGTAACTGTTTACAGTTTAATTATTTCATTTTTGCATGTGTAATTCATAATTTAAATTTTGATATATAAATTATATATATATATTAAAATATATATATATAACGTGTCCTCCGTGTCCTATTTCCGGGGGTCGTCGTGCCCGTGTCGGATACTCGTATTTCCGTGTCCTCCGTGTCCCGTGTCCCCGTGTCAGGTGACTTAGTTGCTATAGCACCAAAGTCGGGATTTGATCCGCCGACGGGCCTGGATTTCTGCATGAAAAGAGTGATTTCTCTTTCATAGTGGAAAATCGTTGAAATCTGTTGCAATAGATTATTGTGTGTGATAGATCGACCATCAATCATATAATGGATCGATGGTGATCCTATTCTAAATCGACATATCTTATCGGTCGATTTTGATAAACCATGCATAGATGGATATTCGATGCACATACCAGGTCTACGAAAGAATAATCTTTCCAATCTCCAAGCACAGGAAGAGATCTCCACATTCCGGAGAATGGGGATCGAATTCGCCATTTGTGCTCTGTCAACGTCCCAGTGGTAGGTTACTAGAAAGATAAAACTCCGCTCGAAGTCATAGAGTTATGGATGAGTCCCTGGTTTTCGTACCTATCTTTGTGGCGTGGTTTGTTCCCTGTTTTTCAATACTAGTATAGGAAAACCGTCTTATGTGTTCGGTCACTTCGAGTTCCTTGAGATCAAACCAAGTTTCAGGACTATCAATTGTCAATCAATGGTCTTATTCCTACCTCTCTCACACAAATAATCAGTCTTGACAGGACTGAGAGTCAAAGTTGGTGTTGTTCCAAGCCTCTCCATCGTGGTCACAAGACACCCCCAGCACCGAAAAGTCAAGATCACATGGAATTCTTTGTTTGAGCGTCGACCACGAGAGTTTATGCCAGGGAGAGGAAAATTGGGTTCTGTTGTAGAGCGTCGAGAGTTTCCCATGGAACAAAGGGCTGAGAGCCATTGAAATCACAAAACCTTGGTCCTATGTCACATGGATCTAACGCTTGGTGGAATTAAAACTCATGGTATTTTAGCAATTTTAATTTGGTGTGCCCTTTTAGATGGATTTCTTTATATGATAATTATGTGTTATGTTGTGAAAACCAAGTGCTCATACCTATAATTAAAGGAATATTGGGCATGATGCACATTTGGGGTTGAAAACCATATATTTTTCCTTTGTGCACATGTTTGGCACATAAAAAAATTGCCTTCAAAAATTTGATGTAATTGCCATGGAAGGGCCATAGTTTGGCCATAGTGCATTTTCCTTGGCATCATATTTGGCATGAGAATTGCCTTGAATTTTGATGTATTTTCCATGTAAAGGTCTTGATGTAAGCATGAAATAATCATGTAAAAATATTATGAAGCATTGTAATGGATTTTTAGCCACTCTTGAGTGAGTAGAGTGGGAGGCGTTATTTTTGCACCTTAATCCTTAATTGGATTCTTTGTAATCATCATGTAATCAACTGAATGAGGCCTATTTTGGAGATTCATTGTAAACTTGACCAAAGAGTGTAGTTATAAACTCTTGGCAAGTAAGATACTCCAAAGATTGAAGTACAGGTCATCAGCTACAGGTTGTAGATTTATGCAGATGTGGGCTTTGCATTTCAGCGTCGAAGAACAGAGGTGAAGGAGACAAAGGATGTGCCTTTCCAAGCATTTTCTTTGCAGTGGTTGCAAGTGTTGGCTTTGCATTCTGATTTTGAAGTACGTGTGTGAAGGTGTCTTGACAGAATGCGCCTTTTGAGGACATTTGCAAAGAGATAAAGTTGATAATTTTGGAGACCAAAAGGTTCTTTGTGGGGAGGCATGATCCGGGTGGATTTCCACACATGAAAGGACTTTAATGTGTTCACCAAGTTGATTTGCAGAGTGGTGAAGGTGGTAAACTTATATGTTTTGAGTTTTATTTTCTTGTGCATTTTATTAATGCTCTATGAGGAAAGGGTCTCATGCATTCTTATGTGTTATGAGATGCTCATGCATATTAATTATGCTTTATGAGCTTTTGGAAAACTCATATATTATTCACTTTTGATGTAAAATTATTAATACTTGTGAGGGAAATTAAACTCATGTATTTATCATTAAATTATAATTTTGGAAATTGGTTTTATGTGAGAAACCACTTCACACCAATTTGTCATTATTCTCAATTATAGGTTGAGAAAATTAAGGAAATGGATGAACAGTCTTTGGGTGGTTTTGAGACTTTTCCCTTTATGTGCTTGAAGATAGTTTGAGATCCTACATTCATGGATCTCGTTTTTCCTCTTTTTTAATTAGATCATATTATTATGGATCTAGGAATTAATGCTCTTTTTTAAGAGTGAGTGAGGAAAACTATATAAGACCTTATGTGAGCCCTATGTAAGGGGGGGGGAGAGTAATGGAGAGTTAATGCGTGGAGTTAGAAAGCCATAGTGCTACTACTCCTAATATTTGACAGGCTTATGCATGTAAGGTATTATCATTCTTGATGTATGAAGAGATAGGAGTGTGAGTAGTCTTCTTGAATCCTCATTGAAGGAAAATGCATCTCTTATGTAATCACTTATGCGAAGGTCCCATCATATTTTGAATAAGGAATGAAAGCGATCTGTATTCCAATTGAAGCAGGTCCAAAGATGTATCCCAGGAGGGGTGAACTTTGTTACCAACATTGGTTGTCTCTCTCTTGTCTTTTCATGTGCTTATTCCATTTGAGTTCATGTATGTTATGTATTCTTGTTTAAAAACCATGGTTAATCATGAATTCATATGCTCTTTAATATGTATGCAAATACTTCGTCAGAAAACGATTCTCGATTGAAAACTTGTGTAAAGTACTCGCCCATTTTCATATCAGTCAATCTTTCTAAATAACTTTTCCCCCTTGATTTGGTCAAGAAGGTCATCAATTCGGGGAATTGGGTACCGGTTCCTGACTGTAATTTTCTTTAATGCTCTGTAATCAATGTAGAGCCGCCAGGTCCCGTCTTTCTTCTGCACCAGTACAATCGAGCTTCCGCAAGGGGAGAAATTGGGTCTGATGTGCCCCTTTTGAAGCAGCTCTTGGATCTGACGCTTGATTTCGTCATTTTCCATTAACGAGCGACGATATACTGGTCCATTAGGCAGAGGTGCACCAAGGGTTATATCAATTGGATGCTTGAATTGACAGTGCGTCGGTACCCTAGTGGGTGAGGAGAAGATGTCTCTGTACTCTTCCATGATCCCGTCCACTTACTTATGATGAAAAGAGAGGCTTTGTGTAGAGGCAACAGATGTGGCGACGACCTTTTTCTTACTATGAGCAAGGATCACAAAGAAGACAAACTTCTCGGTCTGTGAAATGGCCTTATTGCATTTCTTAACGGATATTAAAGAAATAACGATAGGCGGCGATACCTCTGGTATCCTGTACAATTGTCTACCCAAAGTAATAATAATATTGCGGGGTCTATACTCATACACAACATGTGGCTTCCACAAATATGGTTGTCCTAAAATAACATCAAAAACTTTAAGGGGAGAAATATCACACAATACCTCGTCTTTGAAGGGCTTGATGTCGTAGGGAAGATGACACGATTGGTTGATGCGAAGATCTCTTCCTTGGAAAATCCAGCCAATGGTGCGGGGTTGCGGGTTCGGTGTCATCGACGATTCCAGCTGCTTGACGACCTTTGCTAAGATCAGGTTCTTCTGACTGCTGCTATCGAAAATGAAATGAAGCAAAGCCCCCTTTACCCACATCTGTGAGTTAAAGAGGCGTTCCCCTCCCTCCAGTTATTATGGTTTTCTTGGTTGGACTTTGGTGGTAGAGATAGCGGTGCTAGGTTCGACATCAATAATCTGCTTCTCTCCTTTTGGATTTTATTTGGAGTTAGAATATGCCTCTGACTCGGAAGCTTTCAGCTTGGCCACCAATGACTACTTGGAGCGACAATCTTCGATGTTGTGCCAAGGGATTTTATGGTATTCACACCACTTTCCTATGTCCTTCTTCAACTTCTCATTACCCTTCTTTTGCTGTGGCTTGGACTGGTTGTCCTGAGAGTGGCCATCTTTTCATTGTCCCTTGTTTTGTTGGTTGGGGTTTTCATTTCCCTGCTTCAACTGTGAGGAGTTTGCAAATCCAAACTCTCGCCTCTTTTTCTTAAATTCATGCTCGATCTTGACAACATATCTATAAGTTGCACCTAATGATGTGATGTCCATAAACTCCATTTCTGTTTGAATGTATCTATGTAGACAACTGCGGTATTTGAGCACCAGATTTCGTTTAGAGTCTTTGATACCCAATTTGGTGTGCAAGGTATGGAAAATATTGGTTAAATATCATACTTTATGGTCCCTTTCCTGACGCAGCGTGGTCCATATTGTGTATTGGTCCTTGTAGCTTCCAACAGGTAGTACTGTTATTTAATGGCATACCTGAAGGAATCCCATGTGGGGGCGGCCACAAATATTGCAGATTCCTCTATGTCCCTTTGCTCAGAGTAAGTATCCCACTAGTCCTTGACATGGGGGATGACCTTCAGGAGTGCAAAAGTAATATTTTCCTTATCGAAAAAATTGTGGACCAAAAAGTACCCTTCGAGTAGATTTATCCATTTATATACAACATCCACATCTATCAATCCTTCAAATAATGGAATATCAAAATTTACTTGTACCTTGAAGGGGGTTGCAAGGCCACTTGATGAAAATGTGTCTATTGTGGGAAACAGTCGAAGAATTTGTTCAAAGTTGTCCATCATTTCGTTCCTTTGTCACGCAAGGGCTTCCTCGAGCAACATTTTAAAAGGATATCCTACTCCATCATATTTCTTCTTGTCCCCCATGGGTTGTTGTCGAGCTCAGCATGGGCGATCTAGAAAAGGCTCGACTGGTTTGAGTCCCAACTTCTTGTACCCAGATATTGTCGGGGACATGCACTAAGAAAAATAAATGAAGAGAAAATCGCTCTAATACCACTGATATGGATTTATGAGCGCAACGAAATGAATCACATAATCAATACAATAACACAAAGATACAAAGAACAACAACAGATATCCAGTGAACAATAACTTCTATTGAATAAATAAAATAGACTGAAACTGTAAAACTACAGAACTGAAAACAACTTGCTCGAATGGTGGTAGCTATCTCCGAGAAGAGATGTGGCTGCTACGTGCATCCGGAGCAGAATGATTACAATGAGGCTCCAGAGGCCTTTTTAACATTACTCATGAATGCCAAAACCCTAGACATTAAAAAACCTAACCTTAGGAGATGAAACACCAAAATTTATGTGGGCATCGATGGGCAAGTTGGTACCTCAACTTCCCGAGGTTGTAACTTTTTCATACGACCTTCGTTTTAGGTGCATGATAGCCTGTTGGAAAGGTATTTTCGAGAACTACACATTCGTCCATCAAACTCTAACTCTATCTATATTTTGATTGTGGTAGTAAAAAAAAACACTGTTTAGGGCCCCAAAACTACCTTGGAAGTACAAAAATATGTACTGACATGAAAAATTCCAACATAAGCCAGTTGGATTAGGTGGGTGACCACCAATATCCACTTGGAAGATGTGCAGGGATTCGGATATCCCCAGAAGTGTAGAACCCACAATTACAAATAATTATAGAAGAACGTGTTGAACTAAAAATTGTCAAGAGGATCCAGTTGGAATAGGTGGGTGGCCACCAATATCCACCTAGATCAGGGTTGGCCTTAACAATGGCCTCACGACTGGCAGACTTGAAATCAAAGAAAAAGTTTTTTTTCTCAACATATTGATGAGTGGCTCAAAGAGTATTTCTACCTAGACATATGAATCCAAGTAGACTGACTCATTTCCTGTAGGAGTAGCACCGGTTAGGGGTCTCGAAAGGAGGCTATAGAGAAGAATAAGATGAACTTGAAGCTTCCAGCTAGACCGGTGAGGCCTCCACTATGACTACAACTGGATAAATCCGTGCAAAGCACCTTCTCTTAATACACATAAGAAAACATTATAGCTACCTTTTGTTGCATTGATAGTTATTGCAGCCAATATTTCTCAGATATGATTTGAACTTGAACCTATCCACTACTAGCTTCAACCTTATGGTCTTTGGTTTTCTCTTTTGAACCTGAACCTATATGCTACTAACTTCAACCTTATGGTCTTTAGTTTTCTCAAGACAAACAAAAGATTTGTTGAGGTCTCTACTGGTAGTGGTGGAAGAACAGGAGCAACACCAACAGTGGTACCAACTCAGGGATGAACTAGTACAACTTTGGCATTGGATTTAACTAGTAAGTAAACTCTGACATTGGATTTAACTAGCAAGTAGACTCTATATAGATTTGATTCCAGGATGAATGTTCATGCAAATTGTTGCTCAAGGATGAACTAGTGCATCTTTGGGGGTAATATATATATATATATATATATATATATATATATATATATATATAATTCCAGAATGAAGGTTCACACAAACTATCGAATATCTGCATGCAACTCTAGGAATATTCATGCATGCAAATGACCACATGTTTGCATGATAACTTCTCTTGATGCAATGGATACTTAAACTACAGAGAAGAATCGAGCGCAGAAAGACCTGGAATCTCTATTACAAAGCGACCAAAAACCTAATACCTCTATTGCATAATGGTGTGGGACAAAGTGTCAAAAAGATCATAAAATGACCAATGTAGATTTATATTTAAAAAATGTTTAAAATCAATTTTAAAAACTAATAAATATGATAAAAGATTTCAAACATGCCAAGATAATTATGTAAGTCAAAGGTGTTTAGAGCAATCACAAATAAATTTTACAAAAATAAAAAATAAAATAAGACCATATTTTTGTATATTTCATAAAAGAAATTAATAAGAAATTCAAGAAAGCATTGGTTAAAATATAAAAACTAAAAGAATTAATATAAAGTTGACATCGTTGAGATAACTATGGTACATGCTTCAACAAGGGTAATTATGTCGTGTCAAAGGTGTTTATACCATTGACCAAATAATTTCACGAAAAAAAAATAAAGAATTTATATCTATTTATATTTTCATAAAAAAAAAAATAGGAAATTTAAGAAAACATGAGTTAAAATACAATAATAATGAAAGTAATTAATATAACATTGAAATCCCATTGATAACTATAATACCTGCTTGGGTAGGCAGGTAGCTTTCAAAAGACATTGTATGAATTATTCATATACAACTCCTGACTAGACTTATCCAGCGTCAAGATGGCACAAGGATGCCTCTTAGATTATTTCTGGGAACTTGTGCACAAGAAACAATTCTTCAGAAGTGTAATGAGGACCTTTCCAAGCTTAAATTATGTCTATTGACACTAACCAACTTAAGCAATATATGTAGAAGACATTTAAGGCATTTTATAGAGGTTATAATTACAAATAACACATACTTTCCAAACAAATTGTGATGAGATTTATGAAATTTTCTACAAATATACAGGTATTATTGAGCCAACAAGATAAAATATAAAATATTGGCATCAAGTTCAAAATTTTCACAATGAGTATATTAAAATTGTTTTTTAGTCTACTATGCCCATAGATTAGAACCAAGAAGATGTTAGATTAGAACCAAGAAGATGTTTGAGAATTGTGCATGACAAGATAGAAAAGATGAATACTTCCATACCAAGGGGAAAGAAGACAAAACCAATGAGTGAGCACTCCCAAGGGGAAAGAAGACAAAACCAGTGAGTGAGCACTCCCTATAGTATCCCAATTCATCTACTTGGCATGAGTATACATGGGCATAAGATTGAAGGTTTTGGTCAGTTTGACCTCCCTTTCCTAGATATAGGTTCAAACATCATTATATCCTCCTTATTTTTATGCTTGAACATGTTGGAGGAACCCATGGTTGATGAATTTGGGCATTTGTTTTGAAAGAAAAGTTCTTCAAGAAAACCATTCCATAGAGCAATTTTACAAAATGAATCTTATAAAACATGTCAAGAATATAGAAAAGAAGTCATAAGGGATTTATCGATGCCAATAGATTCTTTGAATAAATTCCCACTAGTTTTATTTTGCAACTTGACACTTATGCAGATGATAACAATAACCATTATCTCTTTGATATTGCATCCATGTTCACAATAAAAAAAAATACTTTTCTTTTGCATCCATGTTCACAACAAAAAAATATTTTTGCAATTGTATATATGAGCTTCCCCTAGTTGGTTATGCCCATAAATATATAATTGGAATATATGAGATTTTTTTTGCATCCATGTTCACAACAAAGAATATTTTTGCAAAATTGTATATATGAGCTTCCCCTAGTTGGTTATGCCCATAAATATATAGTTGGAATATATGGGAAGTTATCAACTCACTTTAAAAAATGAAATATAATATCACTACAACATATCATGGACAAGTGCAAAATGATTTAATATGAAAGTAACGTCACTCCATACTTGATTAAGCTCCATACTTGATTAAGGAGGTTTATAACTTTAAGTTCTTTGTGGAGAAATACTTATTCGATGGAAGTTAGAAGATAGTGGGCATCAAATCCCCTTAATACTTCAAATTCAGTATGGCTGATGGAATATCTTTCATGCAATACAAGATATCTATTAGAGATGAACATTGGTCTCATTGCATAAATATATGGAAGAAAGGGCTAATGGTAGGCTGGTTTTGTTTAAGAGTGAACCTATTATCACCATTCAAAACAATAATAGATATGGAAGACTTGAAGAGTGGAATAAAGTCATATATTACTCATTACAATGTAATAATAGAAGATGGAGGGGAAGAATATTGGCTTCCAAGGATAACAAATTGGGGAAATATTTTGAAGGCTTTATATGTACCCCTAGTTAATTAAGTTAGGCCAAGAGGTTTTTTCTTGTAAGAAAACAAAACAAGAATCAGACACCAACAATGATACTCAACAAAAAGGTCCATATGATCAATGAAATATATGCGAGGCCTTCTGGTAATAAGTTTACATAAAAATTTAATCCAAAAAAAAATGTGAAAAAAGATCATATGTTAATTGTATGACCAAGTGATAAAAAGCCAATATGGTTAGGAAATACATTAGGTGATGTCTATAAATATATAGATGATGTTTGGAGATACAAGGTTCTAGTTAAATAGTGAAAAATAAACAGTGGACAATTGGAAGAGATAAAGATGACATGATTGATGTGGATAATATCAGATAAACATGGAATCTAAGGAATCTAAGGTAAATACAAAGAAAGATAAAATAAAAATAAATGAAAAAGAGACATGAGAATTAATATCATCAACTACTAGTGGAAAATGTGTACAATGATGAATAAGACTAGACTTTCTTGTTCATGTTTGAAGAAATATAATTCTTATAATTTTGAATGTGGGTTTTATGAGAACTTCGTGCATGTGCTTTGGAATATTATGCTCCCAAAAAAATATATATATAATTGGGTTTAAATATCAATAAAAAATAGCAAATTTTAATGGGTTAAGCAAATTTTAATGGGTTTGTTCAACTTTCATTTTCAAGAAAAATATATTAGGCAATATATTTCTATCTATCATTGTATAGGACTTGATGTGAGTATTATAAAACATTTGTTAAATTGGTGAAATTTAATAATTGTAAAAATAATAATAATAATAATCTAATTTTAAGGTCACAATCAAGTAGACATTAAATTGGGGTATGAGACCCTGGTTTGTGGGACAAGAGACCCCTTTTTCTTAAAATGAGGATCTCATAATTAAAAATTGACAATAAAACCATCGAAAACCAATAATTGGGTTTAAATATCAATAAAAAATAGCAAATTTTAATGGGTTTGTTCAACTTTCATTTTCAAGCAAAATATATTAGGCAATATATTTCTATCTATCATTGTATAGGACTTGATGTGARTATTATAAAACACTTGTTAAATTTGTGAAATCTAATAATTGTAAAAAAATAATAATATTAATCTAATTTTAAGATCACAGTCAAATAGATATCAAATTAGTGTATGARACCCTTGTTTATAGGACAAGAGACCCCTTTCTCTTAAAATAAGGATCTCATAATTAGAAATTGACAATAAAACCATAAAAACCAATAATTACATTATCAAAAAACTATAAAAACACTATTAAAAAATTGAAAATGATAATTGTTCTTTTAAAAACCAATATTCATATTTTTGAAAACGAATAATCTCTTTATTAAAAACCAATAACCATATGCTTAGTTAAACACTCAACACAATTCAAGTTGAAACTCTCGCTAAAGAATCAAAATTTAATATTTAATGAAATGGGGTTAGTTGTTCACATGTGGTGAGAGGGATTGCCATGATGTGATCTCATAGACGGGAATATGAGAGGGACTCAGATCCAAGGCAACAACTAATAGAAGCAAAGGTAAGTGATCTCCACCATAGCCTCACGTACGGGGAATCAAATGCTTACATTTTTATGCAATAATAAAGTTATTGATCAATCATTTTCATCCTCTGCTTTTCCATTAAATAGCTGACATATTGAAAAAAAAAAGAGACAAATTTACAGTTTCAATTGTCTATAGAGTATAACCTTAAGAAGCAAAATAATCGATGTAACCAATAATCCCAAAAGTAGATGCAAATTTATAGATGTAAAATTAGAAAACCAATAATCTCGAAAGTAGAAGCAAATTTCTAGAAGATGTAAAACTAGCACAGTCGACTCGCGGCTGGATAACGCCGAAAGGGTTCCATTCAGAACAAGAGTTGTGATTGAGCCGACCGACTTGCAGCTGGATAACGCCAAAAGGGTTCCATTCAGAACAAGAGCTGTGATTGAGCCGACTCCAACAGAGAGCGCACATAAAACGTCTGTGCAGTCGTAGCATCAAACGACTTTTCAGATATAAAAAATGAAACGTGTGCAAAGTGTTTTTTAATGATATAAACGTGGCTTGCATATATTTTAATCTTCCTTAATCATTTGAACGTGACAATTATGTAATTTTACAGTAAATTTATAATGTGATTAGGTAAATATAAAAAAGTAAACATGTTAACGGATGCCTTCATAAATGCAAAGGAGTTATGAACAATAAATCTGA
>SNQJ01S0042194.1:92644-103952 GCA_010110895.2 Picea sitchensis | reverse complement strand
CTAGACATAGACCTAGACCGTGACCACGACCACGACCACAACCTAGACCATGACATAGACCTAGACCATGACATAGATCTAGAGATAGATTTAGACTATGACCCAGAGCTTGACATAGACCATGACATAGAGGTAGATCTAGATTTAGATGTTGACCTAGAGCTTGACAATGCCAAAATAATGAAACCTATCATGACTTGTTGTTGTTCCTCTATTACTCATTATATTTAACCTGCACATAGATATTGATTAATCCACTCACATAAAGAAGATTAATTTGTATATTTGTGAAATCAAAGGTCATACCTACTCTTCCAGCCTCAAGGAAATTCATATCAATAAAGAAAACAAATTGCAAAAGAAAAATTGTAAATGAAATGAATGCAAATGATGTTCTCTTTGCAGCACATGATCTCCACCCCTTCCCATAATATATATAATATAACCCTAATCATAATATGATCTGATTTGACACCCTAAAGGGTGCACTACAATCTCACATCTTTCTTCCTCAAACGATCATTTCAACTTGGGTGTACTACAATATCATGATGTTTGGGCCTCCAAACGGTTCATTGCAATCTTACTATCTCTTCGGCTCCAAACGGTCTTTTCAATTTGGTTTCACTCCAATCTCATAATCTCTAAGCCTCCAAAAAATCATAATGTCCATTTCAATAGGTTCCATTCCTCAAAATATCTTGTCTCCAGACCCAGATCTTGACATAGACCATGACCTAGATCACCACATAGAGCTAGATCTAGATTTAGACATTGACCTAGAGCTTGATGTCGACAATGACATAGACCCCCCTAGCTCCATATAAGCCTAGGATTAAATTATACTCTTTCCTCAACCCTATATTAACTTGAGCCCTAAGTGCACTATGCATATACCTTGTGTACAACCCTTGCACCCACATCATCCACATCTTGGTACTCTAACCATTGCTCTATCCTTGAAAACAATTCCAATCCTAACCCTTTAGGCCTTAGTTGTCCCCATACCCCTATACATTTGTATTCATAAAGAGGTTTGATGTATATTAAATGATATATATGTTGCATTAAGAGCACGCACACACTCCCGTGACTTGACTAAGTTGGTCGTTTATGCTCGGCAGGAACATGCGTGCGTTCCTAGAATGCTCACGTGATTTAGTGCACATGCATTGTAGGAATGCATGCATATTCCTACTAGGCATTTTTTGGTGCCAAGCACACCCCACGTCATCTATCTCATGGTTGAGAAAACACTGCGACAAATTCAGACAAAAACATCCCACATAGACAAGTTTTACATTTTTTGGTGTTCTTGTTAGATTCACAAAGACTTTTGTGCTATTGCCAAACCATTGTAGGAAACTTTGGAAGACAACTTTGTCAAGTGAAATTGGAATTGTTGTTTGTATCTAATTGTGTCTTCTTGGAACTAGAAGACAAATTTGTCCAAGCGCAATTGGAATTGTTGTTTGTATCTTCTTGTGTCTTCTTAGAATTGGAAGACAAAATTGTCGAAGTGCGATTGGAATTGTTGTGTATCTTCTTGTTTCTTCTTGGACTTGGAAGAATTTTTTTTCCAAGTGTAGTTGGAATTGTTGTTTGTGTCTTCTTGGAATTGGAAGACAAATTTGTCCAAGTGTAATTGGAATTGGAATTATTAGATGTGTCTTCTTTTGTAATACAAAATTTTTTTTATCCACTTGGTTGTGCCTTATTACATAATACGAAGAAAAAATTCGGTGGGTGTTTGGAAGCCAATTCTTATCTTTAAACATGGGGAACCATCGGATTTCAGAAATAAATTCCTCGAGAAAAAAGAAACTGATCAAAAAGGTAGAAGAAGAAAGAGAAAAATAAAAGTTACATATGCCAAATCATAAGATTTCAAAAGAGAGAAATCAAATTTCTAGCGGAATAAATGCCACTATTGTTTCTCCTCCATCATTAGAAGAAAATTGCAATAGTTCATTAGAGATAAATCCAAATAGTATCTCATCAAGAAATGTTTTTGTGGATGACCAGATGATGGGGGATTTTCTTGGAGATGATTATACAATGGATGAAATTAGAGAAGAAATTGGTGTACACCATTCTAGTGAAGAAGGTCCTGTAGTGAAATCTCTTGTTGGACAGTCAAATGCTACAGAAACTAGACAATCCCATTGATCCAAAAAGATCTTTTAATGACCGTGGTTGAGTTTTTAATTGCATGTGTTAATTAACCATTTATGAAGTTGAATGAAAGAGGAAGGATTTAATGAAGAAGCATAGAAGCCATAAGATAATATACAGATCTGAATTGAAGCAATAAGAACAACAAACCATAACAAGAGAAGTGATAACGGAGTTCGGCACAAAATTGCCTACGTCTCCAGGCCTTTGTCTTAGTGGGGGAGGCTTCTTTATTTATTCTTCAATGCTTGCAAAGTACAGAAAAATTACAACAAGTGGATCTCATACTGGTCTCACTATGTTCTTATCGACCTCATAAATCCAACACAACTGACGACACTAAAAAAGACTAAGTGTAGCTCCTAGAAATGGCCTGCAAGTGTCTGCTCCTCAACAACTTCCCTGCATAAAAATGGCTTTGGCTTGGCTTTGCTTCAACATAACTCTGATATGACTATCCCCCATGGCCTCAAACAGGCCTGGTTTTTATAGATCTGAATTTGGTTATCCTTCCCCAACTTTCTCCCAAAATCCGGCCTCCAAAAATGCCCAACATCCCCCCAAAATAGGCAAAATCCACTATTAACAGGCATAAAAATCAAAATATAATCCAAAACATAGGGTAAAAACCCACTCTGTATAAAAATATGGGCTTAAGCCCCCAAATCACGTGTGTGCCCCCCTATTCTGGTCACATGCACCTTAATATGGCCAAGCACTAGCCCAAAGGGCTAAGCGCTGGCCCCAAGATCACGCTAGCTCCTTGATTTGTGGGCATATGGTGCAATGCAATGGGACCACGCCCCTTCCCATGTGTCGAGCCCATGGTTCCAGCCCCGTGTTGCATGGTGGAAGTGCCATGAAAAATGCGCGCATATGGTTGTGTACATGGTGCCCGTGCCCCTATCCCTTGTGGTCACAGGTGCCAATAAAAACCGTGGGCTGGGGCTTAGCCCCAACCCCGCTTCTACCCCAACACTTATACAATACACTTTATTAATAATAAAATGGGTTTTAATTTATAACTAATGGTGTGGCGCGTTGATAATTTATACCTCTACCAAAGAACTTGCCTCTCTCCAGAGGTTGTGGGGTCGAGACCCATGAGCTCCATAAAATTTGCCATTCAAACTAGTGATGGGGTGCCACGTGGCAACCCATGTCTAGGCCACATGGCACCCTTTCATTGGTCCTCAATTGCCACTTTTCAACGCTGCATTGGTCCCTGTCACTACCCAGTCACCCTGCTGCCTATGTTGACACATGTCACTTTTGCCACTACCACGTGTCACCTCCAGAGAGTGCCACATCACCTTTTGACTGTTGACTTTTTTTGACTTTTTAGTTGTTTGGGAATCTGATCAGAGTGTGATAACTCTCACATACATAGCCCATTTGAGAAAGTAAATGTATGGCCGGAATCAGCGCGATGATCTGGTCGCAATGGAATTGGTTTCGTCCGATTCTGAGAAATTTCATTTTTTAGCCCTGTCAAGATCCTGGATCCGATTCTGGATCACACCTTCCCACTAAAGGAATTTTTGGTCCCCAAAAGGTTACTAACCAGTCTACAAGCTCGGGATAGGCCACCTGACTTGTCCTCTGTCTCTGAACTCTATCATGTGCACCTGTCTCATCAAGATCAATTGTAACACAATCATGACAACTGACAACATATTGTTATCCATTTGAACCCTGTTACATCTTACTAAAGCCACTATCATCCATGTAGACAAAATTACTAATGATAGCATAAAAAAAACGACTACAAATGAGCTGATGTACTTATAATATTTGCACGACATGAGTTTATCTTGAAGCAACCTATGATTGATTGTCCATTGAACAATCATTTCATGTTCTTGCTTAAGATCGATTACTTCATTTGAAACAATTATTGGTTTGTTTCTTGCTTGCACTGCCTTCTTTAATTGTTCCATAGTTTGAAGTGTTTTATTTTCTTTAACATGATGAGCATGAACCACATAATCTTGACCTGCTTTGGTTAATTGATATTGATTCATTTCCCTATAGAATATTGCCTTATGATCATATAAGTATGGACTACCTAAGACCATTCCGCATTCTCTTAACAACACTACATCAGATGTTACTTCGTCCACATACTTAGATGAAATTGCAAATTTGATTGTGCATTGTTTTGTTATGTGAATTTGATGATGATTGCTTATTCATTTAAGTGTGTAAGGCTTATGATGTACTTGTGTTTTTAACCCCAATTGCTTGACCAATTCTTCTGAGATTAGATTAGCTTGAGATCCACTATCGATTAATGTGTCTATCTTAGTGTGTCCCATGATGGTCCTTATATGAAACAAGTTACTTCTACAATCAATGCCTTCACCAATTTTCCCTGTCATACCAACCAATGAGACCTTAGATTTGTCACCCGAATCTGATCCCATGTCTGTGGGTCTTGTTGTCGCTACCACTGTTTGCCTCCCCTTCTTTTCCTTGAACCACTTTGGGCTCTTCTTGGGATGCAACTGCCAACATCTGTCCTCATCATGTCCCTCTTTCTTGCAATGCTTGCAAGAGGGATTCTCGTCCTTTCTTGCCACTAAATTTTCCTTTTTTCCATGCCACTTCATCTTGTCCTCTTTCCTTGAAGACGATTCCCCTGATACACCTTCTTTCCCTGCTTCAATATACGTCGCTTGAACAGAAACCTCATCAAGGTTAGTGGGTCCAAACATGAATACATTGTTTCTAATATGTGCAGGTAAACCTCCTATATACTTCATAAGGGTTTCCTATGTATGTAAAGGGATATCCAACATCAATTCCATTTTACGAAAGATATTTGTATACTCTTGCACTGTTTGTCCTTTTCTTAGTTTTAAAGATTGTCATTCAATTAATTCTTTTTCTTTATAACCCAAAGGATAGAATTGTTTCCTAAGTGTAAAAATGAATATTTTCATGATGGAAATACATTACCCACTTGTTGCGTTCCGTTTTGCAACTTGCTTTTCCATCAGATGAGAGTTGTCCCTGCAAGTCTCAAAGATGCCAACTTGATTTGTGTGGCCTTATCCTTGATCTGTTGCACATTGTAGTAAACCTCCATCTGCCTGATCCAATTGTCAAGATTCACCCAAAACTGGTCTCTTTCGTTCCAAGTAATCCTCGTACAAAACTTTCACCATCTCTGACATAGCAAGGAACGTTTTTTGAAACTCTTTCTCATCAAGAGAAAGTATCTCTTTCGATGCCATCTTCTCACTGTGAGAAGCTCTCTTTCTCAATCCAATTAATGGATTCTCTACAACAATATCACCTTCACCACGCTATATCTTTTACCTGGTTAACATGTAAAACTCAAATCCAAACGTCAACTAGCTCTGATATCACTTGATCTGAAAAGATCTTTTAATGACTGTGGTTGAGTTTTTAATTGCATGTGTTAATTAACCATTTATGAAGTTAAATGAAAGAGGAAGGATTTAATGAAGAAGCATATCAACCATAAGACAATATATAGATCTAAAATGAAGCAATAAGAACAAAAAACCAAAACAAGAGAAGTGATAATGGAGTTCGACACAAAATTGCCTACGTTTCCGGGCCTTTGTCTCAGTGGGGGAGGCTTCTTTATTTATTCTTAAATGCTTGAAAAGTAAAGAAATAGTATAGAAAATGGATCTCATACTGGTCTCACTGTGTTCTTCTCGACCTCAAAAATTCAACACAACTGACGGCACTGAAAAAGACTGAGTGTAGCTCCCAGAAATGGCCCGCAAGTGTCTGCTCCTCAACAACTTCATTGCATAAAAATGGCCTTGGCTTGGATTTGCTTCAGCATAACTCTGATATGAATGTCCCCCATGGCCTAAAACAAGCCTGGTTTTTATAGATCTGAATTTGGTTATCCTTCCCCAACTTTCCCCCAAAATCTGGCCTCAAAAAATGCCTAATATCCCCCAAAAATGGGCAAAATCCACTATTAACAGGCATAAAAATCAAAATATAATCCAAAACATAGGGTAAAAACCCACTCTGTATAAAAATTTGGGCTTAAGCCCCCAAATCACGTGCGTGCCCCCCTATTCTGGTCACATGCACCTTAATATGGCCAAGCGCTAGCCCAAAGGGCTAAGCGCTAGCCCCAAGATCACACTAGCTCCTTGATTTGTGGGCATATGGTGCAATGCAATGGGACCATGCCCCTTCCCATGTGTCAAGCCCGTGGTTCCAGCCCCATGTTACATGGTGGAAGTACCATGAAAAATGCACGCATATGGTTTTGTACATGGCACCCGCGCCCCTATCCCTTGTGGTCACAGGTGCCAACAAAAACCATGGGCTTTCCGCCACAACACTTATACAATACACTTTATTAATAATAAAATGGATTTTAATTCATAAATAATGGTGTGGCATGTTGTTAATTTGGACCTCTACCAAAGAGCTTGCCTCTCTCTAGAGGTCGCGGGGTCGAGACCCATGAGCTCCATAAAAAATTTCCATTCAAACTAGTGATGGGGTGCCACATGGCAGCCCATGTCTGGGCCACGTGGTGCCCTTTCATTGGTCCTCAACTTCCACTTGTCAACGCTACATTGGTCCCTTTCACTACCCAGTCACCCTGATGCCTGTGCTGCCACATGTCACTTCTGCCACTGCTACGTGTCACCTCCAGACAGTGCCACGTCACCTTTTGACTATTGACTTTTTTTTTTTACTTTTTAGTTGTTTGGGAATCTGATTAGAGTGCAATAAATCACGCATACAGAGCTCGTTTGAGAAAGTAAATATATGGCCAAAATTAGCGCGACGAGCCGATCACAATGGAATTGGTTTCGTCCGATTCTGAGAACTTTCATTTTTGAGCCCTGTCAAGCTCCTGGATCCAATTCTGGATCACCCATGTCCACTCTCCTCCCACAGTTGATCCATCAGTGATTGAAGGGGAAATAACTACAACATTTTTAACTCCACAACATGGAGGTTAAGAGTCCCATAATAGGGGTTCATCATCCCTACCTAGATTGAGTATTGCACGAGGAATAACTCCTAAATGCATTCGGGTCGATGAAAGTAGTATAGCATCACTTGAAGGTAAGTTACCTAACCGTACTATTCGTTATCACTCTTATAAAATCATTCAAGAATATTTTGAACCAAAATCCGATGCTACTAAATGTCAATTATTTTTATCTTTGTTAAAATCTAGAAGTTTGACTACTGTTAGGATAATTTTGGGCATTAAAACAGTCAAAAGTGTAGAAACAAGTCATCATATAGTACATAACCTTGTAGATGTTTTTCAAATAATTGGTAAGAAGTCTCGTTCTAAAGACCGCAATGCATCCCGATGTGTCTTGTCCTAGTCAATTGTTAGCAAGATCACAAAAAAACATCATTTTCTACAACAAATCTCTCACCTCTTGAAATGCAATGTAAAAACGCTTAGAAAGTATTCTCATAGACGAGATAGCCTTGACAAAGGTGCCCCAACATATTTTTGGACCTTCACTGGAAGGCTACCTCGTTCTGACATGAAGTTAATTGGAGTGGTTAAGGGACTAGTTTAGGATTTATGGCATGAGAATACAAGGCCCTCTTCCAACCAAAAATATGTACTAAAATTGAGAAGGGGATCTAGGGACCGTGAACCCCATATTAAACACTATCTAGAATTGTATGAGAGATTCAAAACATTACATAGTGCACTTAAGTTAGGCCAAAGATATTTCCTTAAATGCAAGCCTTTCTATGTTCGAATAAACACAATTCGTAACACATGTTGTTGTAGATATCACATCAAGTATGGTTATTATTATGAAACACACACACACACACACACATATATATATATTTCATGTTTTGCATAACACCCTTTTGCAAGAATGCTTAGTTGTGTTGTCTCTGTCGTCATCTAGAGACTTTATTCACATCATCTTGTGTACAAGGCTAGAGGGTTTTACATTTGATCAAAATGCATGCTTAGATGGACATGCCCCAGGTGCGGTGGAATGAAATTACTAAGCAAGTGCATACATGTAAGCGATAAGTATGAATTTGGGAGGAAGGAGGTTTCCTTGCAAAGCTTTGAATATGTGACATATGATATTGATGGAGGAAAGGAAAGAAAAAAGATACAATTGGTTACTTCCCAAGTACGATTTTGTGACTTCATGAAGGAATTCGTCGAAAATAAACAACATTATGTTCAACATGTCCACATGGCTTGATGGCAAGATGAGCATTTTAGAATATGCAGAGATACATTTCCTGTTGGTACTATGTTATCAATGTTTATTTTGCTGAGAACTACACCCTTCAACCACAAAATGATGTTCAAAGCTAATATTATCACCCAGAGAAGGTCAACATAATGGTACATATCACATACATGCATGGACCATATAGTAATGAACAAAACACAGATATATTGAAATAGTATCACTTCTACATAAGTGATGATCGGTGCCATGAATTAGCCTACATACAAATTGTTTTCATTTGTTCTACAATCACCTTAAGGAGAATAACATATAGATGGATCAACATTGGATTTGGTCAGATGGTTGTGTAGGCCAGTTCAAAAATGATCGTGTATTTGAATGGTTGTGTATGTTTCAAAAAAAACTAAAGGTACCACACATTTGGAACTATTTTGAGTCCGGGAATGGGAAAGGGGAGCATGATGGAGCAGGTGCATGCATAAAAAGAGCATTACGCAAGAAAGAAATGAATTTCACTACTACTTCCCTCATTCAAGATGCAAAGTCCATTGTTGAGTGGTGTTCTTCAATAATGGGAGAGGGAATAGGAACCCGTGAAGACCAATCACACAAGAAAGGACATGTACATAGATATTTTTGGGAGGTGATCGATTTCAATCGATCACAATGGTATGAATTAAAAAAAATCCAGGGCACTTGTGGATTCCATTCAGTTAGAAGATCAGACAATGCAATAGTTGAAATATGGATGAGAAAACTATCTTGCTTATGTGGTCCATGTAGTAGTAATGAATGGGATTATTGTGAATCTATAGACTGGCTTGATAGATGGGATTATGTATCACTTCCCATTGGTCAACGTATAAATATGTAATTATCCCACTTGGAGGAGGACCAATCAAGTATTTCAACAAATTATGATCATGTCTCAGATCTCGTACTTCCAAGTTCATTGAATCCTTCTATTAAATTTTGAATAACTAGAATGAATGTGTTATGCTTTGGTCATTTAGTGGACTCACATTTTTGCACTCCATTTTTTGTAGGGCACATATACGTTGTGATTTCCCCAAGAGATAATGAATGGGGAATTGATTATTGGTTGGCACGATGCTTAGAGGGAAAGAAGACCCTCATGTGATCAGTAACATACTCCAAAGGAACTGAATTTCTGATAGGATTGATGGTTATTAAAAGAGAATATCTAACACATGATGAAAGAATATGAAAAAAAAGTGGTTATGTATTTCAAGATTATAAACCAGGCTAAGTTTTATACCACATTACAAACTTGGTTATTGGTACAAACCTCCAACTACAAACAACTCCAAGTAAGATCTCATCAAAGGTACAATACTTCTTGCCTTACTCTAAGAAGGAGAAGTTAATGGAAACCGTTAGTATTAGAAGTGATCTTGATGGTCTACTTGAATGACCATCTAGGTATGTAAGACAAATAATTTTGGCTTCATTTTGATTGCTGTTAAAATATTTGTAATGTTGTTAAAATATTTTCCTTGCCTTGCCTTACCTTCACTTTCCATGCCATGCCTTCCCTTCACTTCCCATGCCATGCCTTGCCTTCACTTCAAATGCCATGCATTTCCTTCACTTTCCATGCTATGCCATTCCTTGCCTTCACTTGCCTTGATTTTCCTTTCCTTTCCTTGCCTTCACATGCCATGCCTTCACTTTCCTTGCCTTCACTTGCCTTGCCTTCACATTACTTCACTTTCCTTCATTTGTATTTCATTTTCCATGTCATGCCATGCCATTCCATAGGATGCCATGTCTTTCCTTCACTTTCCTTACCTTTCCTTCACTCACCTTGCCTTTCCTTCACTTGCCTTGCCTTTCCTTGCCTTCATTTTCCTTTCATTTCCTTCACTTGACTTACCTTGCCTTCATTTTCCTTTCCTTACCTTGCCTTGCCTTGCCTTCACCTGCCTTTCCTTGCCTTCAATTGCCTTTCCTTGCCTTCAATTGACTTTCCTTTCCTTGCCTTACCTTCACTTTCCTTCCTTTCCTTCACTTTCCTTGCCTTACCTTCACTTGCCTTTCCTTCACTTGTCTTGCCTTTTCCATGACATGCCATTTCATAGCATGAAATGCCTTGCCTTCACTTTCCTTGCCTTGTCTTCACTTGCCTTGCCTTTCCTTTCCTTTCCTTCACTTTCCTTTCATTTCTTTCATTTTCCTTGCCTTGACTTCACTTACCTTTCCTTGCCTTAACTTATATTTCCTCACCTTCACTTTCCTTGCCTTGTCTTTCCTTCACTTTCCTTTCCTTGCCTTGCCTTGCCTTCACTTGCCTTTCCTTGCCTTCATTTTCCTTTCCTTGCCTTCATCTTCCTTGCCTTCACTTTCCTTGTATTTCCTTCAACTTCCTTGCCTTCACTTGTATTTCCTTTTCCATTCCATGCCATGCCATTCAATAGCATTCCATGCATGTCCTTCACTTTCCTTTCCTTTCCTTCACTTACCTTTCCTTTCCTTCACTTTCCATTCCATGCCTTCACTTTTCTTTCCTTTTCCATGGCATTCCATGCCATTCCATAGCATGCAATGACTTTCCTTCACTTTCCTTTCCATTCATGCATTTCCTTCACTTTCCTTGCCTTGCCTTCACATGTCTTGAATTTTCAATGCTAGGCCATGCCTTTCCTTAACTTTCCTTTCCATTCATGCCTTTCCTTGACTTGTATTTCCTTTCTTTTAGTTGCCTTACCTTTTCTTCACTTACCATGACATGCCTTTCCTTCACTTTCCATGCCTTTCCTTCACTTGCCTTTCCTTATCACTTTCCATGCCATGCCTTGCCTTCACTTTCCTTATAACTTTATATGCCTTTCCTTCACTTTCCTTTCCATGACATGCCTTGCCTAAACATATGTAATAAGCACTGAGAAAAACCCTAATGC
>SNQJ01S0042194.1:53474-79762 GCA_010110895.2 Picea sitchensis | reverse complement strand
TGGTATCCTGTGACTAATTTGAAGAACACGACAAAGCTCGAGCATCTCTAAGTAACAAGAAATGTGAACTTAGGAGTCGGGAATAGCTCACAAATGTCCTTCGAAATTATGTAAGAATCTAACAACTACAAAATCGTGTGTGCTTTTGTCCCTCTACAGTCTTGATCAGGGATTCGCCGAAAGTTGAGTAATGAGTGTAGAATCAGATTTGAAAATTTAGATCATGCATTGTTGAACCGTCCTCAAGACTCTTCTCCATAATTTATAAAGACTCAACACTCGTTGAACGTTCCCATAAAAATTAGAAGGAAATACATGGCCCATAGATTATGGAACAAAATTGGAAATGCAGGGGAAGTTGGGGAACCCAAAATCGATGGGAATTGGGAAAAATCGTTCCTTCTGAAAAAACTACGAAATTTGTGGGAAAAATCGGTGTCGAAAAGATTCATTCGAGAGGATATGCAGGCGAAGTAACTCCAAACATGCCCTGGTTTAAAAAATATGGGCGATGCATTTACCAAAAATCTAGATATTAAACAAAACAGGGCGAATTGACAATTTGTTCATGAAATCAGGAGGGCGAACTCTCTTTCCACGGATTTTCTAACTGTTTTTTAGGGGAAGAATTAGTTTCCATATCTATCTTTTATTTTATTATATGGGATAAATATTCTANTTAAACAAAACAGGGCGAATTGACAATTTGTTCATGAAATCAGGAGGGCGAACTCTCTTTCCACGGATTTTCTAACTGTTTTTTAGGGGAAGAATTAGTTTCCATATCTATCTTTTATTTTATTATATGGGATAAATATTCTAATTTTTTTAAACACTCGGTGAATGAAAAATTGCCCCTTCAAAAATTGGAACCCTAAAATTTCGCCCATCTGCGAAATTTCGCCCCTAAAATCATCTATGGTAACAACTTGTACCAATAACCTATGCCAACATGTACGATACATCAATATGTACCTCAAACTGTACCATAAACAAATGCATCAACCATGCACCAACCCTGTACAAATAACATGTCACAATAGTTTGTCCAAACAACCTGTAAGCAACCTGTACCATAAATAATTGCATCAACCATGCACCAACCTATACCTCAACCTGTACCATCAAAGGGTGCATAAACCATGCACCAAATATGTATCAAGCATGCATAAAATACACATAAACTATGACTCATCAAGATGTACCAACATCATCAACTATACACCTCATGTATGTGCCAACTCATCAATTACTTGTCTCAACCATGTACCCAACATGTAACTCAACCAAAAACCCTCATCAATTTCATCATCCAAATATGATTTGTAACTCTGTAATAGACCTGGTGTATATGATGACATACCTGCAAACCTTCCTTAACTTTAACAATAAGAGACTAGCCTTTTCATCAAACTTTACTTCAGTCTCACATGACTAATTTTGGATTAGTCAACAACCCTAACTTGAAATAATCATAACTATGTACCTGTAATGAATAAATATATGAAAATATGAAAATAATACAAAATGTTATTCAATGTCTTTTGTGCAATTCCTCCTGGTTTCACTACTTGGAACCTCTCAAAAATGGAGTTATAGAAAAAATGGCATACGTTGTTGAATTTTGGCTTATTCTAGAGAGAGAACTTGTAGAGTGTGCCCCGTACGGAATATTTGTTGTATGGATATTAAAATTGTACACATAATACTACATACTATACTCTAACCAATAAATTTGGTCTTACTGAATTGGGATATGTTATGAAGAAGTTATTACGCTTTTACCCGAAACACCTGTTTTAGACTAGTTTCAGGACTAGCCACAAACCCTATTTTTCCACAGAGTGTAACTCCAAACACACAACGACCCACAAGATAAAATTTGTATCACAACTACTTGGATATGTTTCCTCAATGGCCTCCCAATTTCACGGTCTGAATCATTCTAGAAAAAACATTATTGTGAAAATGGTGAGATGACCTGTAAATAATATACCTTAGAAAGCATTATCAAAAGAATTTATCCTCCCTTGAATTTCGGCCTTCTTTACTTCACCTTCCCTCTGAAATTCGTCTTAGATATCCTTTGGTCACCTCAGTCACTTGTAGATATTCAATATTCTCAAGTGTCATTAAAAATGAGAGACCCTTGCCTCTTATTTATACTTCCATGTAGCTTCCTTAAGGGGTTACCTTCTAACCATCTTAACCCACTTTCCTTATTTTAGGGCTAACCCACTTCTAACCACTTGTCCACTTAGTAATTTCTCCACTAAATTTATTATTTAAATAATTTCTTTTGTATCCACTTTGACTTATATTACAATCATCACTTCACTTTATTATTTAAATTACCTTCTAACCATCTTAACCCACTTTTCTTATTTAAGGGCTAACCCACTTCTAACCACTTGTCCACTTACTAATTTCTCCATTAACTTTATTATTTAAACAATTTATTTTGTATCCAATTTGACTTATAGTACAATCATCAATTCACTTTATTATTTAAATAATTTCTTCTTTGCAACCACTTTGACTACTTTGACCTTTTGGGGCTTCTAGATGACTCATGAGGGTTCTCCAACTTCACATGACCATACCTCTCTAACCGTGAGGAGTTATGTGACGTTCCACATACCACCAAAAATGGAATGACATGTACTATCCATATAGAATAGTATTACCTACAAATATATAAAAACTCATACCATTATCCATAAAACAAACTTGGGTCCATTACCCAAACCATTGTGCTACCAGAATTCGCTATCGGAATTTCTTCAAGGGTTGACATCAATGACAACCAACCCAATTAATCAACACTTTTTAACAAAGATAAGTGTCTATTTTGTGCAAATTTATATCTTGTGTTAATATTTATGCATTTATTCTCATAGGTATTTCCTGTATATATATATATATGTGTGTGTGTGTGTGTGTGTGTGTGTGTGGATAATTGTTGTTATCCACATTAATTTGAGCATTTGTAGAAGTATATCGGTTACTTAAATGGTATCATAGTTCAGGATATTTCATGTGGAATTGCTCAAAAGGAGTCTGTGGATGCTACAATGTGGTATCAGATTCCAGTTTTCAATATTGAGCCTGCATGGGCCATTTATCACAATGCAAAAGTGAAATCACATATTATAGATACAAATTGTTTGACATAAATGCCAAAAAAAGTGTCTGAAACTTGTTTGATTAAATTTGAGAAATTTCATGGGTAATTTGCAAGAATCAAGACCAGAAAACTAATAATCTCCAATTTAAATCTTTAACGGGGCGAATTCGAGCCTGCAATTGGCTGAATTTTATGTTCACAGTGTACTTGGGTGAAATTGGATGAAATTGAGCAAATTTCCAGTTTCGGTAGTGGAATTATGGAGAAATTAGACAAGAAGGGGGAGTTGAATTTCATGTGCCAATGTTAAATTGGTGTACACAGGGTCGAAATTGATCATATATAACTATACATAGAGCTTCAATGGTGGTCAATAAAAAAATAAATAAGCGGAATTGGGAAAAATCCCCAAAATTTTGTCGATGGAGATTCGATGAGAAAGATGACGAATTTTACAGGGAAAAATTCGATCATATGAATCTGATATAGAGTTTCAATGGTGTCCATTGAAATATTTTTGAAATTAAGTAGTATTGAGCATTTTTGGAAATTTCGAAAACAAGTGAAATTCGACAAATTTGGAAGAAAAATTTGGGTATTTTCCCATACGATGACGTCAACATGACATGGAGGCCACATGTCAGCTGATGTGGTATAATAAATACGTGTACTACCATGGTGGAAGGTACATGTTGGATGGGATGACAATTGGAAGATGATGTGGAGCCATCTGGTTATAGGCCAATTTTCATTCCCACGAAATCATGGTAAGATCTTGGATTTTGTCTAAGTGTTAAGCTATTGTGGAGCATGGAGAGAATTGGGGGTATGGAAAGAGGTATGGTATCCCCTCAGACCTGCGAACTTGCGATAAGAAGTGGAAAATCAGATAAGTCCTAAGGATTGGTTGGGAGGACAGGTGGATGGAGTTCTAAGAGTAAAATAAATATGGGGTCACCCTAACCCACAGTGAAATTTCAAAATTTGACTAAGTGTGAAGACTTCGCGGGTGTGAAGGATATCATGGAGGTGATGAAGGACAATAAAGTGAACATGAAACCGCGATAATATATCAGATAAAATGACTAATAATATGTGTATAATGGATACAGTGGAACACCATGGTGCCTTTTGGAGGAGGTGGAAGTTATAACTTGAATGAAATGGACTCATGAAACCATGATAATATTAAGAAAAGTTTCTAAGTATGGGAGAAAGTTAAGGGAAACGGAACGTGAGAGTGTATTTTGGAGGCCACAAAAATTTGAAGGGAAGAAATGAAGACCTTAGACCTATAGGGAAATATTTTAACTATCAAGATCTAATTCAAAGATAATTAGACAATGATTGAGCATCAAAGCTAGGATGTTCGAGCTAATGAACTTCTTTTCCCTGTCATTCCATTGATAGTCTTCCTTCTCAAATATTTTGAAGGGAGACACAAGAAGTAATCATAAGGATTTGTGGACATAGGATTCCATGTAGTCACTCAAGAATGTATACAAAAAAATATATTAAGAATTAAAAAGAAATCATAAATAAATTATTTCTGATAAAATTATGAAAAAAATGTTGTATAAAATGATGGATTTGTTAAATTCTTATAGCCTTACAAATCCTATTGCATACACATTTTGCAAAACCAAGAACATAATTCGACATAAGAAAAATTCAGCAGGAAGATCAATAAACCAAGACATGGATGATGGCCAAGGAACTTACAATTATGAAGATGAAGGCATAATATTTGGTATGGACATGGGTGCTATAGTAACAGAATCTAATGGGCATGGATAAGACAAAAAGGAAGAGAGAATGAACTTGGTAGAGACCATAAAAAATTTGCAAAAGGATGTCCAAATTTATAAATCTTATAACGACAATCTTATGAAATCCAAGGAGCAACAAGAAGGCTTTAACATCAAGTTAATGAAAATATTGGAAATAATAGAGAAGAAGATGGATAAGGAGATCTATTCAAGAAAATCATGGAGTCACCGATCTCATGATGAGAGGAGAAGAACCAAAAGTGTTGGTAGGAATCACCATCACTACCTAAGGCATTCAACTAGGAGAAAACATAGTAGTTCAAGTCCATCCCCTATCAGGAACCATACGAAGAAGTCTGGGGTGGATGAGCTACATGGAGAAATGAATAAAATCAAACCACCTACATTTGATGGTGAACACAAGAAGGATGTGGGTACTGAGACCTGGATGTTTGGCATGAGAAAATATTTTCAGTTTCATAATTACTCTTCATAGGCAAAAGGTAGAATTTCCATATATCAACTCAAAGGAAAAGTATCAATGTGGTGGGATCAATTTGTGCAAGTGCAACACATTGATGAGAAAAATGTTGCTTGGGGAGAATTCAAAAGACATTTTCAAAAGAAGTACTTAACAAAACGATATTATGATAAGAAGATGAAGGATTTATTTGAACTCAAGATTAGGAGTATTACCATAGATGAGTATTAAAGGAGGTTCTTAGAGTTGCTAAAATATGTTTCTTTCATCAATGATGAACAAGTTAATATTCAGAGGTACCTGAGTGGGATGCCATCATTTATCAATGACAAGATTCAATATGATGATCACAAGACACTAGAGGAAACCATAAGGAGAGATAAATTCCTTTATGATCAACATAGAGGAAGACCAAATTTCCAAAAGGCATGTGAAGACAAGAAGAAGAGCAAGATGGAATAGAGGAGGAACGAGACAAAGCCACCGTTCTTCTGGAATAATTCTCAAGGAAAACCAATTTCTAAGGAATCCAAGATGATTGAGACAACGGGAAAAATACCAAGGAAACTACCTATTCAATGTTGGGGTTGTGAGGGAGATCATATGTACAGGTCTTTCCCTGATAAAGGTGAAACATTGAGGACTATTCACAATGTACAACAAGTTGAAACAATGGAGGACATGGGTAGAAATGTCCCTAGGATCTTTGCAGCTCTGGATAACAAACAAGCTGAGTTTCAATCACATATGATTGAAGTGGAAGGTAATATCAACAACCAACCCATTTTTATTTTGATTGATTCATGAACTACTCATAGTTATCTAGATCCTAAGATGGTGGAAATATTTCATTTTCCAAGAAGCAAGCTTGGTAAACCTTGGATGGTGCAATTAGCTACATGAGATAAAAGGAATATTAATGAGATGGTTAAGGCATTCCCAATGGACATGAATGGATTAAGCATAAGGGAAGATTTGAATATCATACCTTTGGGCTCATATGACTGCCTAATCAATATGTATTGGTTGGACTAACACCATGTTGTTCTAGATTGTTATAATAAGGCTTTTATCTGCTTGGATGAAGAAAAGAAACATGCGGCCAGTTCAGGGTATTCCAAGAGAGGTAACCATCAGAGAAGTTTCAACCTTGCAACTGAAGAAACACTTCAGGAAAGGATGTCAAGTATTTTCAACACATATAGATATGGAACTTGTTGTAGCAAAAAACAACCCCCATATTTTCTTTTTGAATAATATAAAATTAGGAGCCCTTTTGATTTTAATAAGGAGTTTTCTCTTATCTTTGTTTTAGTTTCATTGGTTTTATTAGTTTAAATATAACCATGTAAATATTTTTCCATTTAGGTGATTGGATTTGTTTCCACTGGACATTATTATACCATAACTTGGTTAATTATTGAAAGCAGTTTTAATGTCAACTCATCACATTCACTTTGATTCGAAACATGATTATAAGAAATATTTTTATATCATTCATTAATTAACATATGATTCTAAAATATGGTTTGGCTACATGAAATTTAGTCTTATTCTTAGTCACAATTATTATCAATATTTTTAAGCTTAGGTGTTTGAACTTTATTTTGAGTAAAATGGACTTTCTATATTTAGTATACCTCATGTCCATTCTTTCTCTTGGAAATATAAACATCTTAGTCATATCATCTAAGGCTACCTTAAAGGTTAGATTTTCACTATGAGTCAATGTTTTGATTTCAATTGGTTGATTAAATTTTGCCGACTATTGAGTGATTATCGAATCTTATGGAGTTAATTTCCTCAAATTTCCAAAATATCTCCAATCCCAAAAAAAATGTGAAGTTTGATTTTCATTTATTTTTATTTAGAAGATGTGATATCATTTTGATTTGATTATGTTAATTGGTTTTCCTTAACTAAGAGTTGACGATTTTGTAGCTACTCTTTTAATAAATATTAGTTATTAAATTAATTTGTCTTTTTTACAAGTGTCCATTATAGAGATGCAACTGGACTGTAGTTTCCAAAAATTCTAAAACAATCCATTCAATTAGAATTCTTTATCTCCATAGGGTGCAATGCTTGGGCAAGATAAAAATTGAAAATTCCTGTTAGTTCACAAGAGACAAACTTCCATCTTGATTTTCGAGCAAATGGCGAGGAATATCACAAAATGACCAAAACCCACTTGCATAAAAGACCAATTTACCTCCTCTTAGGGTGATTTTCTCAAAAAGTGAATCATTTGAGAAAAAATATTATCTCATTGAAATGAAATTTCCCATATTTGATGTTGCGGCCAGTCTTCAGGAGGCAAATTTCAGGCTGGATTTCCAAGCAAATGGTGAGGAATATTTCCAAATTCCCAAAAAACCACTTTTCTAACAGGCATATATACCTCTCATGAGGAACGTTTCCTAAAAAATCAAAATATATGAGCAATATTCCCTATTTTTCAAAAACAATTTTCTCAGAAATCATGTAGCGATCGATTTCTATTTTTTTCATCAATTTGTATGGTTGCACTCAACGTAGAAAAAATTAGGCACATGATTTTATATCTATAAAGATCATTGTAATGTATAAATATTGAATCTTGAGATCCTAAGGAGGGATTACATTTCTGCAAGAGAGACTCTTTGCATTATTGTAAAGGGAATTTGTCTTGTAGGAATAGATTGAACTTCAGATCTGAAGCTTGGAGATTTTCTTTTTGAGATTAAAATATATTATATAGAAGAAGATTTCATACTAATATGGATTTTGTCTCTATTAGCAGAGCTTGATGTCTTGGAAGGACTGTTGGAGAATCATTTTGTAAAAGGAAGATTGCAAATTACAAAGGTTCTATGATTGTATTTCATCAGATACCGTTATTTGCTTAAATATATTCATGTTCTTTTTTTTGATAGATTTAGACCAGTGATTGCATGCAATGACACTATTGTTTTCAATGCACTTCTCTATTTATCTGATCAACTATATGATCTTATAATTTCTTAGATCTATCATTTATCGTTTGATTTTCTCATGCATTTTAATTAATTTCTGAGTAACTATTTACTCATAAATTTATCATTATAAATTGATTTAACAATCATTTAACCTTGTGAACTATTTCCATGCTATGGTGACTTGTATTTTTCACTTTTAGGCCTTATAAATTCTTTGAAAAGAACATGAATGAAGCTAAAAAATTATCAAATATTAGGACTACTCCTGTAATCTGATATTTAATTTTAAATTTCGTGTTTAATCCTCGTTTTACAATTTCATTTGTGCTTGGTATCTATGAACTATTTCTTATGTGTCAAGTTAACATAGTTTTATTTATCTTTTTCATTTAGATCCATTACATTTTAAAAAGACTCCTTTCGTAGGAGCAACTTTTCATGTGGCTTGGCTAAGCCCTCATTTCAACTGACTCATTTAGCTTAGGTTAGATTAGTCTAGATTAGATTACCATTTAGTTTAGGTTATTTTTAGGTAAGGGTAATTGGACCTATTTTAACCAATCAGAATCACCATACCAAATGAATAAGGGCCTAATTGGGGCCCTGACCAGGTGATATCCCTAATGTTGAACATGGTCAATTCTGTCCATCAACATTTTTGGAGCTAGAAGGAGGGAAACATATAGATTATTTGTGTAGAGTCTTATTTTAAAGATTTTTAATTAATCATGGCTCATGTGTACATTCCTACTTTAGGTCATTCTTTTATATCATGCATGCCTACCAGGTGCATACCCAAAAAGTAGCTTGAATCATTGTCTAATTTAAAATTTGATGGTGAGAGTAAAATTTATGCTTTTGTTCATCTTTATCAATTTATGGATAAATATATATATATATATTGATATTACTAATGATAATGAAATTTGCAGGTTGTTTACTCTCACATTCCAAGGAAGGATTCAGAAATGGTACACAACACTACCAACTAAGTTTGTACATTCTTGGGACCATTTTATGGAGGCTTTTCTATCATCCCATCGATATAATTATGAAGAATTGTGTTTAGAAATTGAAACTATTTCTATGCATGCAAATGAATCTCTTGATGAATTTTATTCTAAATTCATGTCACTTTGTTTTAGATTCCACCTTGAGGATTTGCTTTCAACAGAAGATTTGACTGAATGTTTTTTTTTTCTTTTTTTTTTTCCTTCTAATGAGCGTAGAAAATCAAATAAAGATGAACAAGATATGTTAGATCCATTAGTTAATTTTGATTCCACATCTAATTTTATTGAACCCGCGAATGAATTTGAAATTGTATCAAAGTCACGGACTTTAGGAACTTCTTCCACACATTTTCATATTACAACAAATGATTATAAAAAATCAAATTTGGAATCTGAAAATATAGTTAAAAAATATCCTATTGGTTGTGGTATTCACAAAGAAGGATCAATATAAATCAATCAAACTCAACAATTAACTAATGAATAGGTTGATTTTTCTTCTTCAGAGGTAAATTAAAAATTGGTTCTCGTTTCCTCAACATAAAGTTTATCATTAAATCAAAATTATAATCTTATCAATGATGATGAAAATATTCTGAAAGCATCTAATTCATTGTACTCTGGTAATCATTACTTTTTGTATCCATATCTATTTTCCAATTCATTTAGTAATGGTTCTATCAACCTTTCTGTTGAAACCTTTCCATCAACTAGTTCAAAAAAACAAACTTTTATTGATGATGATCCTTTTCCTATCAATGCTAATTCTTATCCTCTTGCTTATCCTTTTGATGATGTTGTTAATTCAAATTTTCCATGTGATTTGCAAGAGAAAGGAGTATTATTTGATGAATATTTTGATCTTGATGGCATAGAATTACATTCATTACAAAGTGAAATACATGCAAACTTAGAATCAATAGATTCACATGATTTCCCTTTATTGTCTAAGAACAAATATTTTCGCGAATATTATGATGTGTTTAATTTTTATTCTTAGAACTCATTTCAAATTTCCAAAAACAATCATTTTAATATTCAATTGGAAGCTTGCTTTGATAAAATTGTGTTGGAACTCTTCTCTAGTGGTAATTTCATCATTGTAAATGATCATGGGTCCACTCGCTGCCTTACTAATTTTAGGTTTGGTAAATTGGATGATTGTGTACATATGCTAATTACTTTGGAGAATTTCACTTCTTCTTTCCCCTTTTATATTTCTCAATATTCTCCATGGGAAGAAGTTAGTTCTTTCAATTTTGGGGGGACTAAAACAAATTCTCTTAATATCATTAAGCTCTCTGAATTAAATCATAATCAGATTCTCCTTGGTATCTTTACTCATGTTCTCAATTGTACATATCAAGATAGAATTGGGTTATGGTTAGAAGAATTTTATATTAGTAGGTCTTCTGTAAATAAATTTATTTTCTTGTTTCTATTAGAAATAGATGTACATACTAGGTTAAAGTTTCATTTTGATTGTTTACTATCTATCCAGTTTACGCTACCGATTCATTTTATACAAATGATTGTAGGAATAAAACAACTGGAGTGGTTATACTAGAAATTTGAATTTACTTGATTCTTGTAGATTAGAGTAGAATAGAAGTAGTTTTAATTTTTTGTTTTCATTTAAATTTTTTTAATTAGATCTAGATTAAGTATAGTTTATTTTATTCCTTTTCATTTGAATAAAGCAATTGTGAAGATTTCAGGCTAAAATTGAGCTATTTCTAAGGTAATCACTTTTTTTTTATATTGTTCCTTTCTTATCATCTTGCTTTTCATTAAAGTTTTTTTTAAGCTTCACCTTTAAAACTCATCATTAAAGCTTATTCATTTTTTTAAGAAGCAAACTTGATAAGATGACAACACTTCGATAAAATACTCATAAATGAATTTTTAGTCATAAGTGGACTTTAGTTAAAAATTTTATTTTTTTTATAAAATCCTAATTCATTACTAACCATGCAAGACATAATAAATCATGATCTCAATTTAATGAAAACACATATATTAACTTTATGTTGAGATTTCCTCTTCCTATTTTGTCTTGTTTGAGTTTTCATGTATTCATGGCTTCTTAGGTTACCTCTTCTTTTGGGTTTGTAGTTTTTTTAGGTAGTATGCAAATTTTGATTAGTAGTTTGATATTATTTTTGGTTTTAGTATAGATTTGGTTTGATTTCATGTTTGCATAGTCTTACATTTGCACTCTTGTACAGTTTTTTGTTTTGCTTGTTTTTTTTTTTTGGTTAATAACAATCAAAGATATGTTGTGTACTTTATATATCTCTTGTTTATGTATTCTTAATAAAAGATAAATATTATTAGATTGCATGAAAGATAGAAAATTTATTATCCATATTATTTTATCATGATAACAAATCCTTTTATGATTAATTCATCTTTTCAACGGAATTTACTTAGGAAAGTACTTTGAAATGAGGTCTTTTCATAATTAATTTCCCTTTTATATAAATAAAATCAATAAAAATGGGAATAAAAAGTCTTAAGATGAAATGACTAGTTTTACCCCATGAAGTACAATATATCAAAGTGACTTTCATATCACCTCTCTTCCTATTCTTCATTGCAAATGCAATCTCAAATATGTTTTTCAAAAGGCGATTAATAAATCATAATACATAGGAATATGTGGGAAGTGTATACAAACTCGTCGGGGCTATGGACATCTGCTGGCAGCAGGGAAATGTATACAAGATATCAAGGAAACTTCATCGGTGCTAGCGGGAAAACCCCCCTTAAGACTACACTAGGGTTCAGAATGTAGGCATATCACAACCGTCTAAAAGTCAACTAGTTCTCTAACTACCCCAAACATACCCAAGACTCATACAAGAAAAGAAAAGATGAGAAGGATCAGGTAATTGTACCTCTACTCCATGTCTGGTGATGATCCTCTCGTGCTTGAAAGCTTTGCTGACTGCACGCATCCTCCCAAGGTTGGCCTGCATTCAAAGACAGAAAAACATAAAGCTACAAGAATGCAATTCATATACAAATTAGGGTTAGGTGTTAGAATACCAAAACATAAACTATTAAAAACATTCAATACACCATGATTTGGGATAGAAAAAGTACTTATTTTTATTGATAATTCAATGATTATACATTTTACAACCAAAGCCGACTACTGCTCCACGAACTTGGTTCGTGCTCCTCTTCACCAAGCTCCAAGTGCACCTTTGTATGGATTATCCTCTCAACCTTCGGATCTCTTCTTGGGAAGTGAATGGGTTTCTGATGGAGGAAGAAGGGAAAATTGGGGAATTCATAGGCAATTCTCACAAAAGGACTGAAATTACTTGGGGCAAGGAGGGGATGTGAAACAGACAGAGTTTCACTGTTCTTATGTCTAGATGTGGAATGAGACCCCAAAACCTCCTTTTATATGAGAAAAGGATGGTTATTCGGTTGGGTGACAGGCTATTGGCGGTGGATTAGTTGGGAAACTACCCAGTATCCCGTAATCTCAATGAATTCCTTGCAACTTTTGCAAGTATACGCAGGCTGTAGTGGTGCAACATGCGTACGTACACGTGTTTTAGTGGTGCAACAAGCGTATGTACGCAGGAAGTATTGGTGCAGGGTGCGTACATCTTCAAAAAATAGGTTTTTTAGAAAAGCAACTTAATGATGGATTGACAAAAAATGCAAGTAAGAAGGCCAAAGTCCAGGTATGCTTATGTAGAGAAATTTAGGGTTATAACAATCGGGGCTATGAACGTCCGTTGGCAGTGAAGCGATGTTGGGTAAAAGAAAGATGAGTTGAACGGATTGCACCTACTCATGGTAAGTAAAATTTTCTTAGTAGTCAAATCAAAAGCTTCTCATTTGTTCTTGATTCAACCTTGTTCCCTCTGTAAAGACCAAGTGAAAAAATATAAGTACGACTGTAAGTTTTCTTATTTTTTAAATTAGTCATAAGGAAATTATCATTGATATTTCAAAATGTATAAATTTTCTTATTCATGTGATCTAATGTTCTTTCTTTTATCTTTTTATGAAAATAGATAACTGGTTCTCCCAACATGTTGCCAATTGTTGTAGCAAACAACAACCCCCATATTTTATTTTTGAATAATAGAAAATTAGGGGGCCTTTTGATTTTAATAAGGATTTTTCTCTTAGCTTTGTTTGAGTTTCATTGGTTTTATTAGTTTAAATATAACCATGTAAATATATTACCATTTAGGTGATTGGATTGGTTTCAACTGGACATTATTATACCACAACAACTTGGTTAATTATTGAAAGTAGTTTTAATGTTAACTCCTCACATTCACTTTGATTTGAAACATGATTATGAAGAATATTTTTATATCATTAAGTAATTAACATATGCTTCTAAAATATGGTTTGGCTACATGAAATCTAGTCTTACTCTTAGTCACAATTATTATCAAGATTTTTAAGCTTAGGTGTTTGAACTTTATTTTGAGTAAAATGGACTTTCTATATTTAATATACCTCATGTCCATTCTTTCTCTTGGAAATAAAAACATCTTACTCATATCATCTAAGGATACCTTAAATATTAGATTTTCATTATGAGTCAATGTCGTGATTTCAATTGGTTGATTAAATTCTATCGACAATTGAGTGATTATTGAATCTTATGGAGTTAATTTCCTCAAATTTGTAAAATATCTCCAATCCCAAAACATAATGTCCAGTTTGATTTGAATTTATGCTTATTTAGAAGGCAAGATATCATTTTGATTGGATTGTGTTAATTGGTTTTTCTTAACTAAGAGTTGAATATTTTGTAGCTACTCTTTTAATAAATGTTAGTTTTTAATTTAATTTGTTTTTTTTACGAGTGTCCATTATAGATATGAAATTGGACTCTAGTTTCCAAAAATTCCAAAATAATCTATTCAGTTGAAATTTTTCATCTCCACAGGGCACAATGCTTGGGCAAGATAAAGATTGAAAATTCCCGATAGTTCATAAGAGGTGAAATTCCATCTTGATTTCTGAGCAAATGGTGAGGAATCACGCAAAACGACTGAAAAAACACTTGCGGAACATGTCTATTTACCTCCCTATCGAGTGATTTTCTCAGAAAATGAATTTTTTGAGAGAAATTCCTATCTTATTGAAACAAAATTTCCCAGATTTGATGTTGTGGCCAGTCTTCAGGAGGCGAATTTCAAGCTGGATTTCTGAGCAAATCGTGAGTAATATTGCAACACATTCGAAAACCCACTTGCTCAACATGTTTATTTACCTCTCTCATGAGTCGTTTCCTACAAAATGGAAATATATAAGAGATATTCCCAATTTTTCAAAACACATTTTCTCAGAAATCATGTAGCGACCAATTTCTATTTTTCTCATCAATCTGTATGGTTTCACTCATCATAAACAAAATTAGGCACATTGTTTTGGATCTAGAGTGATCATTGTAATGTATAAATATTAGATCTTGAGATCCTAAGGAGGGATTCCATTTCTGCAAGAGAGACTCTTTGCACTATTGTAAAGAGAATTTGTCTTGTAGGAATAGATTGAAGTTCATATATGAAGCTTGAGAAATTTATTTTTGAGATTAAAACCTTTTATGTAGAAGCAAATTTCATACTACTATGGATTTGATATCTGTTAGCAGAGCTTGATGCCTTGGAAGGACTATTGGAGAATCATTTTGTAAAAGGAAGATTATAAATTACAAAGGTTCTATGATTGTATTTCATCCGATACTATTATTTTTTTGAATATAATCTTATTTTTTTGTTTTGATAGATTTAGACCAATCATTGCATGTAATGACACTATTTTTTATATGCAACTCTCTTTTTATCTGATCAACTATATGATCTTATAATTTCTTAGATCTATCATTTATCTTTTGATTTGGTCATGCATTTTAATCAATTTCTGAGTAACTATTTACTCATAAATTTATCATTACAAATTGATCTAACAGTCATTTAAGCTTGTGAACTATTTCCATGCTATGGTGACTTATATTTTTCACTTTTAGGCCTTATAAATTCTATGATCATAGCATGAACGAAGATAAACAATATCAATTATAAGGACTACTCTTGTAATCTGATATTTATTTTTAAATTTTGTGTTAAATCCTCATTTTACAATTTCATTTGCACTTGGTATCTATGAACTATTTCTTATGTGCCAAGTTAGGATAGTTTTATTTATCTTTTTTATTTAGCTTAATTTGCATTTAGATTCATTACATTTTAAAAAGTCTCCTTTCACAGGAGCAACGTTTTGTGTGGCTTGGTTGAGCCCTCATTTCAGCCGACTCATTTAGTTTAGGTTAGATTAGTCTAGATTAGATTAACATTTAGTTTAGGTTAGTTTTAGGTAAGGGTAACTGGACCCATTTTAACCAGTTGAAATCACCATACCAAATGGATAAGGGCCTAATTGGGGCATTGACCAGGTGATCTCCCTAATGTTGAACATGGTTAATTTTGGCCATCAAAAAAACCTAATGATAACGTACCAAGTATTGAAGATTATGCAATCCTAAAAGAGTTTGAGGATGTATTTAAATAAATATCGAGTCTGCCACCCAAGAGAATATTTATTTCTCCATAAATCTGATTCCCGGAGTAGGCCTGGTATCCAATACTCCTCATAGGATGAGTACACCATATTTGAAGGAATTGCAAATGTAGCTGTAGGAACTTCTAAAGAAGGGGTATATACTCCTAAGTGTGTCACCTTGGGGTGTCCTAGTATTATTTGTGAAGAAAAATGATGGAACCTTGAAGCTTTGCATTGAATTCAGGCAGTTGAACAAGGTAATTGCGAAGAACAAGTATCATTTGCCAAGGATAGATGATCTATTTGATCAACTAAAATATTGTAAGGTATTCTCTAAGATTGATCTCAGGTCAGGTTATCACCAGGTAATAATTAAGGAGGAAGACATTAGCAAGACTTCTTTCAAAATAAGGTATGGTCATTATGAGCTCACATTGGTGCCATTTGGGTTATCAAATGCACCAATTTTCTTCATGTGTTTCATGAATGGTATTTTTAGAGAACACTTGGATAAGTTTTTCATTGTATTTTTAGATGAAATACTTATTTACTCAAAATATGAAGAATAAAATGAGAAACACTTACGGATGGTGCTACACATATTGAGAGAATATCAACTATTTGCAAAGTTGAGAAAGTTCTCATTCTACCAATGACCGATACATTACTTGGGGCATGTTATTTCATAGGAAGGGATAGAAGTGGACCCAAAGAAGATAAAATCCATTGAAGGGTCGCCAACACCAAGGAATTTCTTTGAGGTGAGATCATTCACAAGACTTGTAGGTTACTACAAAAGATTTATTGAAGGATTCTCAAAGATTGCACACCCAATCACTTCCTTGCAAAAGAAGGGTGTGAAGTTTGAGTGGACATAGATTTTGAAACAAGTTTCCAACACTTGAAGTATTTGTTGACTAGTGCTCCAATATTGAGTATTGTTGATCCAAATGAAGACTTCATTGTATGCACAGATGCACATAAAGAAGGACTTGGTGGAGTTCTTAGTCAGAATGGACATGTGGTGTGCTATGAATCAATAAAATTAAAAGAGTATGAAATACATTATGCTACTAATCATTTGGAATTGGCAGCCATAGTGCATGTCTTGAAGATGTGGAGGCACTACCACACGGGGAAAATATTTGAATTGAGGACAAACCATAGTGGTCTAAAATATTTATTTGGACAACCAAATGTAAATGCCAGATGGAGAAGATGGTTAGAATTCCTCAGTGAATATGATTTTGATATAAATCATATCAAGGGTAAGGAGAACAAGGTGGAAGATGCACTTATGAGATGCATGCTACAACCATTAGCATGTACCAAACATATTTATAAAAACAAATTCTAGAGGTTCCAAAATCAGATCAATAGTACATGGAGATAAAGGAAAAATTTCAGCAAGTTGATTTGATGCAGAAAACGGAAAAGGATGAAATTATCATATACAGGGGAAACCTTTGTGTTCCAAATTCTCAGGAATTGAAAAATATGATATTAAAGTAAATGCTTAATGTTTCTTATGTTGGATGCCCAGGTTACCAAAATACTATTACAACTATCAAGAGACAATATTATTGGCCAGGTATGAAGAAACATGTTGTTGATTTTATTGCTAGATGTTTGGAATACCAAAAGGTCAAGACTGAGCATAGACACTCAACCGGGTTTCTACATCCATTACCCATTCTTGAGTGGAAATGGGAAGTTGTAACGATGGATTTCATCACTAGTCTTCCCAGAAAAAATAGGCAGCATGATTTCATCATGGAAATGGTGGATAAGCTTACTAAAGCTGCTCATTTTATTCCAGTGAAGATCACTCGCAAGGAAACTAACATTGATGATATTTATATGAGAGAAATTGGTAAGCTACATGGTGTTCTTAAGAAAATTGTATCTGATAGAGATCCTAGATTTACATAACATTTTTGGAATGGATTATTCAAGGTATTTGGAACAAATCTGAATTTTAGCACAATTTATCATCCAGAGTTAGATGGGAAAATAAAAAGGGTGAATCAAGTGATAGAGTACATGCTAAGGATGTATGTGATGGATAAACCATCCAAATGGGAGGATTATTTGCATTTAGTGGAGTTTTCCTGTAACAATGGGTATCAAGCATATCTAAAGATGAGCCCATTTAAGGAACTTTATGGTAGAAAGTGCAACCCGCCAGTGGGCTGGGACAACCCAACCGACAAAGTAGTGGTTGGACCATAATTACTCAGGGAAATGGAAGAGTAGATGATGAGGATAAAATAGAATTTAAAGGCTACCCAAGACAGGAAGAAGAAGTATGTAGATAAAGGCATAAATCACAGAGAGTTTAAAGTGGGTGACCATGCGTTATTGAAAGTAAAGGCCAATAAAAGTTTCCTAAAGTTGGGGAATTGTTCCAAGCTAGCAACACGTTATTGTGGGTTGTTTGAAATCCTCGAGAGAATTAGTCCAGTTGCACATATGCTTGCCTTACCCACATCGATGTGCATTCATAATGTATTCCATGTGTCTTTACTTTAAAAGTATGTACATTATGCTAATCATTTCATTTATTAGAATGTGATTCAGGTGGAGAAAGAAGGAGACTTCCATGTTTAGTCGGTATGCATATTGGATCGAAAAGTAAAGCTACTTCATAATTGAGCAATAGGACTGGTAACGGTTCAGTGGACCTGTTACGGTCCTGAGGATGCAACCTGGGAACATGAAGATGCTATGCTGGTAGAATACCCACATATTTTTGAAGTTTTGTTTGTACATATGTATATAATGCATTGAGGACAATGAATAAATAAGGGGGTGTGGAATGTAATTAGCCTAGGTCGAACCCCATTGTAAATATAATGTAATTGTGTATATAGGCTAGTGAGTCAGGATACTTGGAGGTTAGAGTGCCTTTGTGTATATGTATTTTGAGGGCAGAGTGCCTAAGTGGTTATTAGGCTTGTGAGCCAAAAGATGAAAGGCCAACAAGCCTATTTTTGTAAATTTAATCACACTCGGTTTTTAATGAAAACACATCACGGCTACAGACCAACCATGTAAAGGAGTATGGGGGGGAGAAACTCCACTAGAATGGGAAAAGGGGGCTAAGAGTCTAGAAAAAAGGGCTAAGCTAAGGGGGATTAATCCAAAAAAGGAATATTTTAATAATATTTCTAAAGTTAAAGTCAAAAGTAGGGGACAATGCATTTTATACTAAGTCCATATGAGGAAACGTATCACCATGTGAGGAACCCATGTGTGTCACATGTAGTGCCCAACATGACAAGTGTCAAGTTGCCAACATGCACATAATTTTTGAGAACTATAGTTCATTCTTCCATCATTTCCATCAAAAAAAAAAATCAGCCCATTGTTGTTGGGAGGGACTTTTCATGTTGCCATTACCATACTTGTACTTGTACGAAGTAGAGAATCGGAACAGGATTGAAGAGGTGGGTTGTCACACCTGTAGGACATTGAAGAAGTGGGTTGTTAGGCTCGTGATAATTCTCTCCAGGTGAAAGAATTATTGATAATTGGTTTCTCAAGGTGCCAAGTTGTAGCTATAGGGCTCTGAGACTTCCTGTATAACATGTTCCTAAAGCCCTGGAAGGGAAGTGGGGCAGTCGAAGGACCATTGAGCAAAGAAGGGGCACACTTCCTGAGGTGGGATAGGCATGTGGGGAATGAGAGACTGTAAGTTGTTAGTTTGAGTTGGTACCTGAGTTTGAGTTTTAAGTTGTCTAAGAAACTATAGTCTGGTTAGGATTTTCCTTACCCGAGTGGATTTTAGCCCCATATTGGGGATGAACCGTTGCTAAAATTTTATGAGCAGTGCAGTCTAAGGCTAGGAATAACACATAAAGTATGCACACAGTTAGTGTTCTTTTTACCAAATATAAGTGTCTGTTTTGTGCAAATTTAAATTTTGTGTTAATATTTATGCATTTATTCTCATGGGTATTTCTTGTATATGTTGTATAAGTATATATTTGTTGTTATCTGCATTAATCAGAGCATTTGCATAAGTATATCGGTTACTTAAATGGTATTAGAGTTCATAAAATTTTGTGTGGCATTTCCCAACAAGAGTCTAGGGATGCTACATTTCACTTTAGGTGATTGATTCATGAAAGGCTACTATAATTGTTCGTCACACCTTCATTGGTTGGTATTGATCAATTACCAACTCAGGATGATCTTTAGAAAGCCCTTTTTTTCAACTCTTCACTAATTTGGTTAGGGCTTTAAACACCCTAGTTGAGTTTTTGGAAAAGTAACTTTGATTTCTTCTTATCTTTTAAAGTTATTTTAGCAAAGTGTTGACACAACACCCCATCGATCCGTGAGGATTAGGGGCAGTCCTCTAAAAATCATAGAACCATCTACCTTGAGTTTGAGGATGATTGTCCCTAACAATCCTCAAAATGAATCAAGGTGTTAACACATAAATTTGCATTAGAAATTTTGGTCAATTATTCAACTCTATGGTCCATTTTGCAGTGACATCGCACTTTTGTAGTGTACAGGGAATTTGCGGTGATTAGAGATTTCACAGAACTCTTGAATTGGGATATTTCGTAACGCTCTTGAATTCTAGCGATTTCATAGTGCTAGCTTCATCAATGACAAAAATTTTGCATATGGGGAAAATTTTTACAAATTTTGGCAAATAAAAATTGGATTTTAAAGACAATTTTGGTGCTCAAGTCTCTTGCAGGGTTATTAGTTTTTGCAAAAACTATTGGTCCCGAGTCCCAATTTTCAACTGCTAAGCAGTAGTCAAAGTCACAACATACAACCCCAACACACAAGTCTAGAGCCCTCATGATCAAGTGCTAAGGAGGGGATCCCAAAAAGGGCATGTACTGTGCACTACACATCAAAGGAGGTTGGAGGTGTTTGTGCATATAAACACCAAATATTACATTATCCCTAGCAATGTGGGATATATCCCAATGAGAAAACAAATAAAAAGGAATCAACGATTCAGTTAAATGTGTAAAGACTAACACTAATCTGTCCAAAATCTGTGTCTCCAAGCACCATGAAGGTGCCACGAGGAGTGTTTATAAATGATAAATACACCAGTGAAAATCTCAATTGCCCATTCAAATTGTAGACGGTATAGATTCCCACATGTCAGGGGAATTTGCATGCAGAAAAAGAAGGATTGTGTTTTGAAACACTAAGTGTCAAGTGTGGAAAGGAGGCACCAAATCAAATGAAAAGTCAAGTGTGTTTTAAAATGTTAGGATAATTTTCAAAGACAAATCACGTTGTTGCTATTTTCAATACTGTAGAGGCATCATCGTTTAATTCTAATCAACATTAGGCCACATTTAAACAAATGTGCAGGCATCAAATGCTCATGGTGTCGAAAGTGATTGAAAAATGCTAAGAAAGTTTCAGGTGCCGATTTTACGGGAATGTTGAGAATGATTCCCTTGACATGAAACAATTTCCAAGTGTTAAAAATATAGACGAGGTAATATTGGGTATGCATATAGAAAGTGCTTCTCTTCCATTTCCATTCATCTAAACGTCCTGCAAAACTGAGGATATTTAGTTAAATGAATGCCAATATTGTTGTTAATGCTACAACAACTTTTCTCTTCCACATGCTTTTACAACCTACATTGTTTTTTCTTCCTTCTCGACTTTCTCAAGGGATTGATATTCAGTGTGATATGTATGGTGCCTTTGGTCCTTCAAGAAGTAGAGAGCAGGTAGAAATGGAGACATATCAAGCTAATATCGAAGCCATGGCCGAAGGTGTGGCCTCATTTATGTATCTTCATGGGCCTGGGGTGTAATGGAGAATTTGTACTCTCTTGGAAGCCGCATAAGGTTTGATCCCTCGGGGGTCTTCAATCTGTCAGATGTTAAACCCTCATATTGTCTTCATCATCGTCTAAGTGTTTTGGAGAAATTTCCCATCTTTGGATATCATTGTTCTCAAGAAACCTATGACAGAGTATGTATTATGGAAGCATGAGGTGATGGGACAGTGGGATGGATATTTGGAAGAATAGTTGAACTTACATTCCAGTACCTTCACATTTTAAGGAAAAGTGGTAATGTTGAATGTATATTTGATGAGGTAGGAGATATTTGCAATACAATGTTTCATTTTTGAGACAACATTCCACTAATTCACCATGTCACAAACATTGCTTCAAAATTAGAGTTATATCTACCACAAGAATGGCTTGTGGCTTCATCCTTGTCTTCCAATTTCAATTCAATTACAATTTAAATGGTTTTGGATAATCTAGTTCCTAATAAGTCCAGGATATTTTAGGCATCAAAAATGTTTGAAGGATAGAAAAAAGAAATTGAACCATGGTATGGAACTGCATGAGTTAGTGAAGCAACGGGCTTGAGGTAGAGTATCAACATGGTAATTGATTTTGTCATGATTTTTTTGGAAAGCAATGATAAGAATGCTCGAGGAAATAACTCAGGTAGGGACTATCTCAACAAACAGTGAAAGGTAGAAAGGTGAATTAATTTCCAAGCAATGGTCAAAATTTGAAAACAACCTAGAACATAGCTTTCGCAGCGAGCACATGCTATGAAAGTGTTGTAGGCAAAGATTTTGCAGCGAAAAATTCCCCCAAGCTATGAAAGCACAAAATACTTCCAGATCATTATCCAACAGGAGCTCCAGCTTTGCCAGGTGATCCAAGACGACTCCAGAGTTCGAGGACTTGGTATTTGTGTTCTAGATATTTGATTTTTCAAAAGAACGATCATGTATTTAATGTATTCAAAACCGTCTCCTATATTTTAGAAAACAGTTTGCAATCAATTGCTATCTTTATTGTAACTAAATTTATTCTAAGCAAGGTGGTTGAGCTCGAATCCATTAATCTGGGGAACTACTACTTCTATATAATGGGTAAAATTCATGAAAACAAGGTTGGTTCATTTCTAGACCTGAAGAAGGGCCCGTAGGAGTTAGGAAAAGGATGTATGAGTTGATTTCTAAGTTAGAGGGGCACTTTGCTGTAATCAAGAATGTTATTGAAGATTCATGAGATCGTTCATATCCGACTGTGTTTTCCTTGTTGTTTATTTACATTTTCATCTTGCTTAAATATGGTTATTGTTAATGTAGGTTTGATTAATAGTATCATGTTATGATAATTCTATGGTAAAGGATTTGTTATAGAAGTCTATTACATGTTATTTTTAAGCATTCATATTCATTGTTGGAAAGGATTTCCAATCAATGAATACTCAAACCAGCGGATGTAATCAGTTGATCACGGCGTGAGGCTGATTTGTTCACTTATATGTTATCATCTCCTTCTTTCTTTCATCCATCATCATACAAGCTATTTTTCCAATATTCAGATTGAATTCCTTCAATGAGTAGAGTGTTTATGACTCTATTTCCCAATGGTCTATCATTGATCTACAATTAGCTTGCTTCCCTTTCACTTTCTCATGGAGTCTTCTTGATCCACCAAGCACAAAACTTGATTTAATCATTCAATTTTTCAATATTCAAATGGGTATTAGTCTTATTCTTAAATCATTCTAAGAACAAATCCTAGTGCTAACATTTATGGTGTCGTTGTTGGGGACGAAGTTGAATATTTTTCCTAGGAGAACGACAAAGAATAGATCTAGTCTTTGATGGTGAAAAAGGGATGGTTACATAGTTTCGACTACAATCCTTCACCTGGAGACTCCACTCCATGAAGGAAGAATCTATTGGAGACTTCACTGATTCAGGACGAAAAAGACCATGGAGGCTATCTTGGCATGAAGTTTTTCACCTCTCAATTTTTCAGCTGTCCCTAGTTTTCCAATTCTAGTGCATCCTCCGTCAGAATGGATGGATTACCTTCCTAATTTAAAAAAAGACAAGGGGGAAAATCTTGCTCAATATCTCGTTACATTTCATCAATCCATGGATCAACTAGACATGCATCACGAGGATGTGTTGATTAAAATGTTCATGTACTGTTTAAAAGGTGATGCACGAGAATGGTACTTTTCTCTTCCCGCTTCCAACATATTTTCCTTGAGATATTTCCATGCTACATTCAATGAGCATTGTAAAAGGTATTTTTCCAAAGAAATTCTTTTTAACACCATTGTGAGGAATTTCATTCAAATATTCAACATACTAATTTTTCTAGTAGTGAGGATGGAAGAGATTATACTAATGAAGATGTGGACGTGAAACCATTCATACATGGAATTCTTTCTATTTCTGCTTCCCAAGAAGAAGTTTTTCAAGATGTAGTTGGTGATAGTACTGATGATTACATGGATGTAGATGCATTAGATTTTTCCCCTGATGAACCTGTTGTTTCAAGTTTAGATGAAGGATACCAAACTGATTATGAAGAAAAAATTGTTTCAGAATTAGCTAAAGAGCTTCATAATAGTAGTCAAAACTCATATTCATTCCCGAATAGTCATGGCTCTGATAGGGAGCATATTTTTACATCAGTACACAATGGAATCTTCAGCAATAAGACTATTTATGAAAACTATGCATCAGATTCATGGGAAGGTAGTAAAGGGGGAGATGTTGAACTAATGTTAGTTGCAACAAATAAGAATGAAGAGATCTTACAAAATAAACCATTGTTGTCCTTTTTCCTATCAGATGTGGATCAACAATCTTTAGAAGTTGGTGAAGCTGTTATTGATATTCCTCAATCAACAATAGAGTATTATTTTCTTGAATGGAAAGAATCTAGTTGTTTTCCCAAGATCTAGTGGTTATTTACATGGACTTGAAATGGAGTATAAAGCCTTCTATCTTTGACTTTTTAAAGACATAATTTTGTTGATTAATTGGGTTGTTTTTCATTGATGTCAACCCTTGAAGAAAGTCTGGTAGCAAATTCCGGTAGCACAAAGGTTTGGGTAATGGACCCAAGTTTGTTTAATGTATAATGGTACGAGTTTTGATATATTTTCATGTAATACTATTCTATATGGATNACGATATCAAAGAGGCTTATTTAAATAATAAAGTGAAGTGACAAAGTCAAGGAGGATTATTTAAATAATAAAGTAAATGGAGAACTTTCTAATTATGGAAAGTGGTTATAAGAAGGTTAACCCTAAAATGAGGAAAATGGGTTCAGTGATCAAGTGGCTATTGGATACATGGACAAGTCGAAATTTGGGCAAAGTTGGACATAGGTGACTATGTGGAAAAAGTGGCCTAGACGATGCTTCTAAGGAAGCTACTTGGAGAGTATAAATAAGAGGAAAGTCTCTCTCATTTTAAACACACTTGAGAATATTGAATGTCGACAAGTGACTGAGGTAACCAAAGGATATCTAAGTCGAATTTCATAGGGAAGGTGAAGTAAAGAAGGCCAAAATTGAAAGGAGGATAAATTATTTTGGTGATGCTTTCTAAGGTATGTTATTTACAGGTCATTTCACCATTTTCGCGATAACATTCAGACCACGAAATTGGAAGGCCATTGAGAAACCATATCCAAGAAATTGTGGTACAAATTTGAGCTTGTGGGTCGTTGTAGTTTTGGAGTTACACTCCGTGGAAAATAGGGTTTGTGGCTAGTCCTGAAACTAGTCTAAAATAGGTGTTCTAGGTAAAAACGTCATAACTTCTTCATAACAGATCCAAATTTAGTAAGACCAAATGTGTTGGTTAGAGTATAGTCTGTAGTATTCTCTGTACATATTTCATATCTATACACCAAATATTTCGTGTGGGGCATGCTCTACAAGTTCGCTCTCTAGAATAAGCCAGAATTCAAAAAGGTATGCCATTTTTGCTATAATTCCTTTTCTGATAGGTTCCAAGTAGTGACACCTAGAGGAATTGCATAAAACACACTGAAGAACATTGTGTACTATTTTCAGATCTTTATTCATTACAGGTACATAGATTATTTCAAGTTAGGTTTTGACTAATCCAAAACTAGTCATGTGAGACTAAAGTAAAGTTTGATGAAAATGCTAGTCTCTTGTTGTTAAAGTTAAGGAAGGTTTGCAAGTATGTGATCATATACACCAGGTCTATTACAGGGTTACAAATAATATTTGGATGATGAAATTGATGAGGGATTACAGGTTGAGGTTGAGGTACAGTTTGGTGCATTTTTTATGCACTTGTTTATGGTACAGGTTGATTATAGGTTGAGGTACAGGTTGATGCATGGTTGATGCATGGTTTAGGTTATTGGTACATGTTTCTGGTGAAGGTTGATTGGTACATGTTTACAATAGTATATCTCATTGTGATAACGTGACAACGGTTCCATAATTCTACTTATATGTAAGGGAAGTTGTACGGGGCAAGGACAGGTGGTTGTAGCCACCTTCCTGTTTTAGCAGGAGAACATAGGGGGTTGTAGCCTCCTTCTAGTTGTAGCCAGAGAATTGGGG
>SNQJ01S0042194.1:42227-53424 GCA_010110895.2 Picea sitchensis | reverse complement strand
TTTTTTATGCACTTGTTTATGGTACAGGTTGATTATAGGTTGAGGTACAGGTTGATGCATGGTTTAGGTTATTGGTACAGGTTTCTGGTGAAGGTTGATTGGTACATGTTTACAATAGTATATCTCATTGTGATAACGTGACAATGGTTCCATAATTCTACTTATATGTAAGGGAAGTTGTACGGGGCAAGGACAGGTAGTTGTAGCCACCTTCCTGTTGTAGCAGGAGAACATAGGGGGTTGTAGCATCCTTCTAGTTGTAGCCAGAGAATTGGGGAGTTGGAGCTTCCCTCAGGTTGTAGCCTGAGAAAATAGGTGGTTCGAGCCTCCTTCCAGTTGCAGCTAGAAAACAAAGGAAGTTGGTGCTTCCAATGAATGTAATTCTTCAAGACATATAAGAAAAAACATTATGTGGTTTTCTCCCGCTTTAGTTTTCTACGTAAAAACACTGGTGTATTGTGTATATGTATGATTGTTCATTTGTTCATTGTTTATTTACTTTGCAAATATTGGATGATAATGCTACATTGATATAACACTTGCATTATATGGTTAAAAAGGATTAGATTGCTCTATTACTAATTCACCCTCCCTCTCAGTAATCCAACAATTGGTATCAGAGTAGATTCCTTCAGAAATCAGTTTAAACACTGAAAGTAGATCATGGAGAGAAACAACATGTATAAAAATGGAATACCACAGTTTGATGGACACAAGTATGCATTTTGGAGCATAAGGATGAAGACATATATACATGAATAGGGATTTGAAATTTGGCAATCAATTGTAGATGGATACACAATACCAGCAGTTCCGTGAACAAATGACAAAGCAATGAAACTCGGTCAGAATAATTCCAAAGCCCAAAAATCACTTCTAAATGGTCTTGGAGAATCAATATTCACCAAAGTTGCACATTGTAAATCCGCTAAAGATATTTGGGATAAACTTCGAAATATTTATGAAGGAGATTCAAAATTCAAAGAAGTAAACCTTCAAACTTACAGAGGTCAGTTCAAACAACTAAAGATGAAGGAAGATGAGAATATTGCACCTTAATTTTTACGAGTCGATGAAACAGTAAATGCAATCTTGGGATTGGGAGAAGAAATAAAATAATATGTAATTGTTCAAAAGGTAATAATATCTCTTCCTATGAGATTTGACCCTAAGATATCAGCACTAGAAGAAAGAGAAGATATAAACTCAATAAGCATGGACGAATTACATGGAATCTTTACAACATATGAAATGAGAACTGAACAGGAAAATCCAGATATAAAAGAAGCAACCTTCAAAGAATCCAAAAGTTCAAAGTAAAAGGGAAATCAAAAAGAAAAAGAACATAGAAACAATAGTGACGTCTTGGAAGATGATGAAGAAGCGACCAACTTTGTCAGTAGATTGAACAAGGGAACCAACGACATGTATAGAGATAAGCTTTCTTTGATTTGTTTTAATTGTGATGGTATTGGTCATTTTTCTAACAAATGTCCTCATAATAAAAAGAGAAATGATGAAGGTTACTCAAATAGAAAACAAACATATAAAGGAAAAAGAACCACAAATAAAGTTTTCAAGAAAAGCTTATGCACCAAATACGACATCTCATCATCAGAGGAAGATGAAGTCAGTGACAGTGAGACGAAAAATTTTCTATTCATGGTAGTAGAAGAATCCGAAGAAGAATATGAAGAGGCCAAAGAAAAATATGAAGAGGCATAAGTTGACTACTGAGAAGAATTGTTGTGTGCCATAGAAGTTATCATAAGAGAAAATAAGAAAAACAAGAAAATACAAGCGGAACTAGACAAGAAAGAAGACACTCAGGAACTAGAACAAATGATCACAAATTTGAAGGTTCAAATTGAAGAAGATAAAAGAATTGAAGAAGAACTAAAAGAACAACTAGAAGGAAGAGCCAAGATCATTGGAAATTTGGAAGCATAAATTGTCACATTAAGAAAGGATATTCAAAAGAAAAATATGCAGAACAACTCAAAAGTTTTGAATGACATTATCAACAGTCAAAAACCTCATCATGACAAGTCTAGACTTGGATACAATCATAAAGAAAATGGATCAAGCTCCAAAACAACATAACAAGAAACATATCCAAAAAGCTATGTAGAAACAATCAAAGGGGATAGGAAGGTCTACAAAAAAATTACAGGGACACTCCTCCACCGAGAAGATTCAGATTTCAGAATATCTTCAACTCCCGGGTATCAAACTATAGTTTTTGGTTTATGTTATCCATGTAATAATTTTGTACATAATGCTATGAATTGTATAGCTTATAACATACACATAAAAAACTTTGAAAGTCATACACAAAAGGGTTATCCAAGAAGGCCTAGTGAAACACAGAGAAGTTAAAAAAGGTTTGAATCTTTGAGAACTGAAGTGGAATGCTAAAATTGTAACAACTTTGGAAACATGGCCAAAGATTGCAGAATGACAGTCCCTCTTAGAGAACCACAACAGAACAACAACAATCACAGATAGGAACCTCAGAAAAGGACATGGATAAGAAAGCAGAATCAGTATAGCAATGAAGATTGCACACTCGCTGTACAAGCTAAGAAGAAGAAACATGGTTGTTATGCTGACAGTGGTTGTTCAAAACACATGATAGGTGATAATGACAGGTTTCTTACATTAATAAAGGAAAGAGATGGATCAGTCTCCTTCGGAAATGAAGATTTAGCTAAAATCATTGGAAAAAGCACAGTCAAAATTGGGAACAAGAATACCAAGGCAAAAAATGTTCTACTAGTAGAATATATGAAACATAATATTCTAAGTGTGAGTCAAATGTGTGACCAAGGTCATAAAGTTACTTTTGATTCACAAAAGTTCGAGATAAGAAAATAAGGGTCAGGAAAATTGATTGCAACAACTGCGAAAACTTCAAGCAACATATATGCATTAAGTGAAATTGGAAATGAAAAGTGTTTCCTAGGAAAGGAAGATTAAAGTTGGCTATGACAGAGAATATTGGGTCACATACATTTTGATAACCTTGTCAAATTCAACAAAAGGGGAGAATTTAGAGAAATGCCCCAAATCAGGAAACCAACCAGCACTTTATGCAAGCATTGTCAACAAGGAAAGAAAACAAAGACCAGGTTTAAATCAAAAGAATATTCAACGACAAGACCACTAGAAATTGTGCATATTGATCTAGTTGGACCAACTACAACAAAGGATTTAAAAGGTGATAAATACTTTATGTTATTAGTTGATGATTATACAAGAATGATTGCAATTTTCTTTCTTAAGAATAAGTCAGAAGCTTTTGAAAACTTCAAGGTCTACAAGGAAATGTTTGAAAATGAAATGGATTCAAAAATAAAATGCTTGAGATCTGATAATGGAGGAGAGTTCACTTCAAAATGATTTATGGACTACTGCAACATGCATGGAATAAAAAGGCAATTCTATGTTGCTAGGAAACCTCAACAGAATGAAGTTGAAAGAAAGAACAGGATGGTACAGGAAATGGCTTGAACAATGCTAATGGATTCCAAATTGACAGATATCTTTTGGACACAGCCAATGCATACAATAGTTCACATTCAAAATAGAGTAATGATCATAAATAACACTAACAAAACTCCCTACGAGCTATGGAAAGGAAGACCAACAAATGTGAAGCACTTCATATTTTTTGGAAGCAAATGCTACATCAAAAGAGAAGATGGAAGAATGGGAAAGTTTGAATCTCATGTGGAAAAAGGAGTACTTGTTGGTTAATCAAGTAAAAGGAAAGCATACAAGTGCTACAACCTGAAATTGAACAAAGTTGTGGAAAGAATCAACGTAACAATTGATGAAACATGTAGACAAGAATTAAAGGAAGAAGAAAACGAATCAATGGAACAACTTTACGAAGAAGAAGCAGAAGATGAAAAAGAAGTAGAATGGGAATATGAAGAGGATCCGATAGAAGTAGAAGAGCAAGTTCAACAAGTGCCTCCAAAGACACCTAGAAACGAGTACAGAAGAATCATCCTTCAGATCAAATTATCAGAAACAAAGATGCAGGAGTTGAGACTAGAAGAAGAATCTGTTCACCAGAACAAAAACACCTAGCACTCTCATCTATGATTGAACCAAACTTTTTTGAAGAGGCTAGCAAGGATGAATTTTGGAATAAGGCCATGGATGAAGAATTGGATCAAATAGAGAAAAATGGCACTTGGGAATTGGTTCCAAGACCAAAGGATAATAATGTGATCGACACAAAGTGGGTATACAAGAATAAATTGAATGAATATGGATATATTACAAGGAACAAAGCTAGATTGGTATGTAAAGGATATGCACAGGTTGAAGGAATTGACTTTGAAGAGACATTTCTCTAGTTGCTAGAATGGAATCAATCTGATTTCTTTTAGCTTATGAATGCTCCAAAAATATTAAAGTGTATCAGAGGGATGTAAAATCAACTTTTCTGAATGGGGAACTTGATGAAGAAGTCTACATTGAACAACCATAAGGATTTTCGTTGTCATAGAATGCAGATTATGTGTTTAAATTAAAGAAGTCCGTGTATGGTATAAAATAGGATCCCAGAGCGTGGTACTCTAGATTGGATAAATATCTACAACAAGCAAGGTTCAGAAATGGAAGTGCAGAGAATAACCTCTACATCAAGGTAACTCAAGATAGTATTTTATTAATTGAAGTTTATGTTGATGATATTATTTTTTGAAGTACTGATGATAGGTTAAGCTAGAAATTTGCAAAGGACATGCATAATGCATTTGAAATGTCATTACTTGGAGAACTATCCTTCTTTTTGGGTCTTCAGATACATCAAAACAACCAAGGGATTTTTATTTCTCAAACCAATTATATAAGAGAAATGATAAAGAGGTTCGAAAAAGAATATTGCAAACCAGTTATCACTCCCATGCAAACCAGTTGCAAGTTGAGAAAAGATGATGATTTAAAGTCTACAGATAAGAGGTAATATAGGTAAATGATTGGTAGCCTACTATATGTGACATCATCCAGACCAGATGTAATGCAGGTAGTTGGATAGGTGGCACGATTTCAAGTAGCACCAAAGTAATCGCATGTATTAGCAGTGAAGAGGATTTTTAGATATCTCAAAGGAACAAAAGAGTTTTGATTATGGTATCCAAAAGGAAAGGATCTATCACTTATTGACTACACAGATGCAGATTGGGCAGGTTGCATTGATGACCGATGAAGCACCAGTGGAATAACGTTCTACTTGGGTGAGTGTTTAGTATCATGCCTAAGAAAGAAACAATCATCAATATTTGTATCTACAACCGAGACAGAGTATATTTCAACAACACCATGGTGTACACAGGTTCTATGGATGAAACAAACTCTAACAGATATACAGGTTGAGTATGATGAGCCCATTCCAATCTATTGTGATAATATAAGCGCCATCACTATCTCAAAGAACCCGGTGATGCACTCCAAGACGAAGCACATTCCAATCAAGTATCACTTTCTATGGGAACAAGTTGCAGAAAAGAATATCAAAGTTGAATATGTGGTCACAAAAGAACAAGTGGAAGACATCTTTACAAAACCACTTCCATGGGAAGCCTTTTAGTATCTTCACCAGAGCTGCAGAGTTATTTATACTCCAAAATGAATGTTTTTGAATGATTATCTTATATGTCTTAGATGTACACGAGGAAGCACCATAAAGAGGATAATTCATTTTGGGAGATCAGTCGAGTCAGTTATGGAGAGCAGGCCCAAATGGAAAGATACCTTTTCCATTGATGATAAAGGAGGAGAGATTTATCATATGCATAGGACAGAGGCATGGTTCCATGGGTAGCATTGGCCACAAAGATGCAGACATGGTTCCAGGGGGAGCATGAGTGATATGATTTCAATAATTCATCAGAGTGTTTCCATCAATGCCAAAGGGGGATATTGTTGATTAATTGGGTTGGTTGTCATTGATGTCAACCATTGAAGAAAGTCTGGTAGCGAATTCCGGTAGCACAAAGGTTTGGGTAATGGAACCAAGTTTGTTTGATGTATAATGGTATCTGTTTTGATATATTTGTAGGTAAGACTATTCTAGATGGATAGTACATGTCATGCCATTTCTGGTGGTATGTGGAATGTCACATAACTCCTCACAATTTGAGAGTTATGGCCTTATGAAGTTGAAGGACCCTCATATGATTGGCTTGAAACCCTAAAAGGTCAAAGAAGTCAAAGTGTTTGCAAAGAAGTAATTATTTAAATAATAAAGTGAAGTGACAAAGCCAAAGATGATTATTTAAATAATAAAGTGAAGTGACAAAATCAAAGAGGATTATTTAAATAATAAAGTGAAGTGACAAAGTCAAGGAGGATTATTTAAATAATAAAGTAAATGGAGAACTTTCTAATTATGGAAAGTGGTTATAAGAAGGTTAAACCTAAAATGAGTAAAATGGGTTAAGTGATCAAGTGGCTATTGGATACATGGACAAGTGGAAAATTGAGCAAAGTTGGACATAGGTGACTATGTGGACAAATTGGCCGAGAAGATGCTTCTAAGGAAGCTACTTAGAGACTATAAATAAGAGACAAGGCTCTCTCATTTTAAACACACTTGAGCATATTGAATATCTATAGGTGACTGAGGTAAAAAAAGGATATCTAAGCCAAATTTCAGAGGGAAGGTGAAGTAAAGAAGGCCGAAATTCAAGGGAGGATAAATTATTTTGATGATGCTTTCTAAGGTATGTTATTACAGGTCATCTCACCATTTTCGCAATAATTGTTTTTTCTAGAATGATTTAGACCATGAAATTGGGAGGCCATTGAGAAAATATATCCAAGTAGTTGTGGTACGAATTTCAGCTTGTGGGTCATTGTAGTTTTGGAGTTACACTTTGTGGAAAATAGGGTTTGTGGCTAGTCCTGAAACTAGTCTAAAACGAATGTTCCGGGTAAAAACGTCATAACTTCTTCATAACATATCCAAATTCAGTAAGATTAAATGTGTTGGTTAGAGTACATGATGTAGTATTCTTTGTACAATTTCCATATCCATACAACAAATATTCCGTGTGGAGCATGCTCTACAAGTTCTCTCTGTAGAATAAGACAAAATTCAACAAGGTATGCCATTTTTTCTATAACTCCTTTTCTGAGAGGTTCCAAGTAGTGACACATAGAGGAATTGCACAAAACAAACTGAATAACATTGTGTACTATTGTCATATCTTTATTCATTATAGGTACATAGTTATGATTATTTCAATTTAAGGTTGTTAACTAATCCAAAACTAGTCATGTGAGACTAAAGTAAAGTTTGATGAAAATGTTAGTCTCTTGTTGTTAAAGTTAAGGAAAGTTTGCAGGTATGCGATCATATACACCAGGTCTATTACAGAGTTACAAATCAGATTTGGATGATGAAATTGATGAGGGATTACAGGTTGAGGTTGAGGTATAGGTTGGTTCATGGTTGATGCACTTGTTTATGGTACAGGTTGATTACAGGTTGATGCATAGTTCAGGTATTGGTACAGGTTGTTTGGTGTAGGTTGATTGGTACAGATTTACAACAATATATCTCACAGTGATAGTGTGACAATTGTTCCATCATTCTACTTATACGTTAGGGAAATTGGACGGGGCAAGGACAGGTGGTTTAGCCACCTTCTGATTGTAGCTAGAGAACATAGGGGGTTGTAGCCAGAGATTTGGGAAGTTGGAGCTTCCCTTGGGTTGTAGCCTGAGAAACTAGGGGGTTGGAGCCTCCTTCCAGTTGTAGCTGGAAAACAAAGAAAGTTTCTTCTTCCAATGAATGTAATTCTTCAAGACATATAAGAAAAAACATTTCGTGGTTTTCTCCCGCTTTGGGTTTCCACGTAAAAACACTAGTGTATTGTGTATGTGTATGATTGTTCATTTGTTCATTGTTTATTTACTCTGCAAATATTGGATGATAATGCTACATTGATATAACACTTGCATTATATGGTTAAAAAGGATTAGATTTCTCTATTACGGATTCACCACCCCTCTCAGTAATCCAACAATATTAAAGGGGGAGTTGTGGAACTAATGTCAGTTGCAGCAAATAAGAATGAAGAGAGCTTACAAAATCAACCATTATTGTCCTTTTTCCTAGAATATGTTGATAAAAAATCTTTAGAAGTTGGTGAAGTTGTTATTGATATTCCTCAATCAACAATAGAGTATTATTTTCTTGAATGGAAAGAATCTAGTTGTTTTCCCAAGATCTAGTGTTTATTTACATGGACTTGAAATGGAGTATAAATCCTTCTATCTTTGACTTTTTAAAGACAAAATTTAGGAGTTGCAAGTATGATCTTCGAGCATGTTTGCTCCTATATTTTTCAATTGTTCTCATTTCATTTGTTCTTAAAGATGGAAATTTGTTTCAATTAGCTAACCAATTTCTTGAATGGTTGAACTAGATTTTTCCCTACACTTAATCATAGTTGTTTATTAGATTAGAGTAGGTTTATGTATATAAATAAGCTCACACCATGAGCATGTGGTTCTCAGTCGAGTTTGTTTGCAGTATGCATTTTAGTATTACAGTGTTTTAGTTTTCAATAAGGAACAAAGATGCTCTCAGGATTAGGCACAAGTATGCTTGTTCTTGGCAGCTCACAAGGAACATGCCATCCCCCATGGAGCCTATGTTACCACAGAAATTTGAATTAGAAAATTTGGTCAATTGTTCAACACCATAGTCCATTTTGCAACAACATGGCACTTTTGCAGTGTATAGGGAATTTGTGGTGATCAAAGATTTCCTAGCTCTCTTGAATTGGGAGATTTTGTAGTGCTCTTGAATTCTAGTGATTTCATAGCGCCAATTTCATCAACTCCAGTTTCATCAATGAAAAAACTTTGTCATTTGGGGCGAAAATCTACAGAGTTTGGAAAATAAAAATTGCTTTTTAAAGCTAATTTTGGCTCTCGGGTCTCTTGCAGGGTTATTAGTTTTTTCAAAAACTAGTGGGCCCGAGGCCCAATTTTCAACTACTAAGCACTAGTCATATTCACAACATACAAGCCCAACACTCAATTCTAGCGCCCTCATGACCAAGCGCTAAAGAGGGGATCCCAAAAGGGGCATGTACCGTGCACTACGCATTGAAGGATGTTGGAGGTGTTCGTGTATATAAACACCAAAGATTAAATTATCCCTAGCAATGCGGGATATATACCACTAAGAAAAAAAATAAAAAGGCAGCAATGATTCAGTTAAATGTGTAAAGACTAACGCCAACATTTCCAATATGTTTGTGTCCAAGTTCCATGAAGGTGCCACGAGGAGTGTTTATACATGATAAATATGCTAGCAAAAACCTCAATTGCCCATTCAAATTGTAGATGGTATAGATTCCCACCTATTAGGGGAATTTGCATGCAGAAAAAGGAGGATCATGTTTTGAAACACTAAGTGTCAAGTGTGGTAAGGAGGTGCCAAATCAATGAAAATTCAAATGAACACACTATCAAACTCTTGTGATTTCAAATGTTAGGATAATTGCCAAAGAAAAATGGCATTGTTGCTACTTTAAATAATGTAGAGACATCATTGTTTAATTATAATCAACATCAAGGCACAATTAAACACACGCACAGGCATCAAATTCTCATGGTGTCGAAAGTGATTGACAAATGTTGAGAAAATTTTAGGTGTCGATTTTACAGGAATGTTGAGAACGATCCCCTTGACATGAAACAATTTACAAGTGTTAAAAATACAGGCGAGGTAATATTGGGTACACATCTAGAAAGTGCTTCTCGTCCATTTCCATTCATCTAAATGTCCTAAAAAACTGAGGAGATTTAGTTAAAATAATGCAATATTGTTGCATATGCTGCAAAGACTTATCTCTTACACATTCTTTTACAACCTACATTGTTTTTTCTTCCTTCTCGACTTGCTCAAGGGATTGATATTCAGTGTGATATGTATGGTTCCTTTGGTCCTTCAAGCAATAGAGAGAAGGCAGAAATGGAAGCTAATATTGAAGCCACGACCCAAGGTGTGGCCTCATTTATGTGTCTTCATGGGCTTGAGGTAGAATGGAGAATTTGTACTCTCTCGGAAGACGCATATGTTCTGCTCCCTCAGGGGTCTTTGATCTGTCAGATGTTAAACCATCATATTTTCTTCATCATGGTCTAAGTTATATGGAGAAATTGGTCATCTTTGGAGATCATTGTGCTCAAGAAACCCGTGACAGAGTATGCATTGTGGAAACATGAGGTGATGGGACAGTGGGATGGATAAGATAAAATATGCGAAACAAACACACGGTGAGGCTATGCTCACTTCTGTATTGTTCAATGAAGATGGATTACATATTTATATAGGAAAAGACTCTACCGAGTCGGTTACATGCAAACCAAAGACAACTAGACTCTTAATGAAGAACTGACTCTCACAACTGAATCTTATAACTGGTGCTTACAACTGGCACTTACTCCATTATTTACAAGTCTCCCCCTTAATGGAGAATGGATTGACTTCTACACCTAACATCTCCCTAAACAACTCAAACCTAATATTTCCAAGAGGCTTAGTGAAAATATCAACAACATTTTCACTAGTATTACAATACACAAGAGTTATTTCATTTGACTGCAACTTTTCTCGAACAAAATGATACTGAGATTCAACATGCTTTGTCCTTGCATGAAAAATAGGATTCTTTGCAATATTGATTGAACTTTGATTATCACATCTGATCATTGTAGGTTCCTTTCGTTCTTTTCCAACATCTTGAAGAAGTCTTCTTAACCAAACAACTTCACAAGTTGCTGCACATAAGGCTTTATATTCTACTTCAGTAGAAGACAAAGATATATTAGGTTGTTTTTTACTGCTCCATGAAACAACCCTGGATCCAATGCTGAATGCATATCTAGTGGTTGATCTTTGATCATCCATATTGCCAGCCCAATCAGAATCTGAATAACCTGTCAACTCAACACCAGATGCATCAGTATATTTAATACCATAATCAAGTGTACCTTTTAGATACCTGAGTACTTCGTTTGCTGCATTCCAATGGATTTCATGAGGTTTCACCATGAACTGACTTAACACACTCACAAAATATGAAATATCAGGTCTAGTTGTGGTGAGATAATTCAAACTACCCACCATCTGTCTATACACAGTTCCATTCACCTCCTT
>SNQJ01S0042194.1:29889-41583 GCA_010110895.2 Picea sitchensis | reverse complement strand
GGCTTCTTATGTTTAGGCAATTCAGTCAATTCCCAAGTATTGTTTTTCATTATAGATTCATATTCTTCCTCCATTGCATTTCGCCATTCATCATGTTCATTAGCTTCATCAAAACTCATGGGTTCTATGACATTTGAAATGCTGCTCATTAGGGTATAGTCTTTATACCTCTCAGGAAGCCGAATATATCTTGAATATCTTCTTAGTTGATTATCTTCCTCCGCACTTTGTGAAGATCTGTCTTCACCTCTAGGTGAACGGTGACTGCTTGAATTGTCCATATCACTGAGTCCTTCTTGCTTCTGCTGTCATTGTCACTACGGGGATGGTTGTTGTTGTGTGGGATGTTGTTGCTATTGCTCTTCTTTAATTCCTTCATCAAGAAGTCTCTGCCATTCCTCATGACTATTGTCATCATGATTTCCTGCTTCGTGCTCATGGAAAAGTACATCTCTACTTGCAAATACTTTGTGAGTAGCAGGATCAAATAGTTTGTATGCTTTAAATTCATAACAATACCCAATGAAAATACATTTAATGGCTTCAACATCCAATTTCCTCCTATTCTCCTTTGGAATATGTGCAAAAGTCTTACACCCAAATACTTTCAAATTATGAACTGCGTGTTTGGAACCATATAAGGTCTCGAAAGGAGTAACATTATCAAGACACCTTGTTGGAATTCTATTCTTTAAATAAACTGCAGTATTTATGGTTTCAGCCCAAAATGCATTTGAGAGATTCTTACCTTTCATCATACTGCGTGCACACTCTATTAGAGTTTTGTTTTTCCTTTCAATGACTCCATTTTGTTGTGGAGTGTGAGGTACTATAAACTATTGTACTATTCCATTATCTTTGCAATATTTGATGAAGTCCCCTGATTTATACTCTCCCCCTTGATCTGAACGGAGGATTTTGATGGATTTTCCTGTCTGATTTTCCACCATGGTTTTGAATTCCTTAAAGTACTCGAAAACATCACTTTTTCGTCTAAGGAAGTAAACCCATGTGTATCTCATGCAATCATCAATAAATAGTAGAAAGTAAAATGCACCTCCTAAAGACCTAGTCTGCATAGGCCCACAAACATCAGTATGCACAAGATCTAACACATCTCTCTTTTTCTTATCAGGATTAGAGGGGAATTCATCTCTGTGCATCTTTCCTAATGCACATCCATCACAAGCAACCTTCTCATTCTTTGACATGGGAAGTCCTTCAACCATATTCTTTTTCTGTAATAACAATAAATCAGGATGATTGATGTGTCCATACCTTTGATGCCAAAAAGTCTCTATTGGCATAGTTGTAGAAGTCAGTGCATGATGTGATTTGCTGGTAACATCAAGTTTGTATAGACCTCTTGCTCTGACTCCCATTGCAACAGTTTGGAAGTGGTCCAGTAGATCCTTCACTATGCAATAATTCTTGAAGAATTCAACCTTCAAGTTCTGATCTGTAATGGTGGACACAAAGATCAAAATTTTCTTTATTCTTGTCACATACACCACATTGCGAATGTGACGAACAATACCATTCGACAATGTCACAAGAATGTCTCCATATCCTTTGATCTGATGAGCACGACCATCTCCAAGATATATGCTGGCACCATTTTGTGTTTCTTTAAAATTAGCATACCAATTTTTATTACAAGTCACATGTATTGATGCTCCGGAATCCACAAACCAGGCATCAAAATCATCCATTTTAGCAGATAAATCAGCGTTAGACACAAACAGCCTAAGATCCCGTGAGTCAAAATTCGAGGGTTCATCAATATCATCACTAGCAATAAATAATCTGAGATCTTGATTTGAAGATTTTTCTGCATAATGACCTGAATTTGTTCTAGGTTTATTCCTAGCCTCATCACTTTTCTTCTTATGACAGTCTTTAACCATATGTCCAGGTCGACCACAATAAAAAAAACTCTTAGACTCATTCCTGTCAGATTGCATACCTTGATTTGGAGATTGTCTTCTCTGCAATGAACTGCCTCTCTGCCATGAACTGCCTCTCTACCATGAACTACCACCTCTGCCTCTTACTCATGATCTCCCTCTCACAGATCTATTATTTGACCACAGTGCCAAATTTTTACTCTGAGTCTTTAGATTCCCGCGCCTCTCTTCCTCTTGCAGCAAAATGCCTGTTAGTTCTTCAAACGTAGGAGGTTTCTCCCTTGCTGCGAGACCTGTTATGAACATATGATAATCTTCTAGCATACCATTTAAAGTAATAGTGACCAGGTCAGTGTTGGAAACAATTTCCCCTATATTTACTAGCTTGTCTTTCACCTCTTTAATGCGACCCAAAAATGAACTAACAGATTCATTTCCATCCATCTTAATGCCCAATAATTTAGTTTTCAGAAACAAAATGTGATTTGTGTTGCTAGTTTCATACAATGCTTTAAGAGCTGTCTGTGTTGCAGCAAAAGTTGTAGCGTCTCTAATATGTAGAATTATACTATCTTTAACTGACATGTGCAACAATACCTTTGCCTTGTTTTCACGCTTCTCCCAATCTTGGATCTGTGTTGCTGTTGCACCTACAGCTACATCAAGTTCCAGTTTAGTTCCCTTCGCAATGTTCCAGACACAATAGCCCTCCATGAGCGTCTGCATCTTGAATTTCCAGTTAATAAAATTCGATCCATCTAGATTGTTGGCTTCGTTGAGGTAGGTCTCCGCTAGAGGATTCACCATCTCTACAAGTTAGTCTCTGCAAGTGAATCACCAAAGATATGCAACTTTTTGTCGAATGTTGAGCAATCCATCGCTCTGCCTTCGGATCCACTGATCCAAATATACCTCTGTTCTCAGCTTAAATCATACATGCATGCACCTTAATATCCAAAATATCCACTTTTAAATAGCCAGTTCACTATTTAAAAGACTTATAACTTTATATATATATATATATATATATATATATATATAAAAGAGTTCCTTAAAAGAAACCACCCTTTTTTGTATTGATACACATGCATGTATCCACTTTAATTATAATAAAAAATAGTGAATAACTCCCTTTTCTTATTTGCATGTATAAGAGAAGTCATGGCACTTCTTATTTTTAAATGCTCCAAAAATAAAAATCACTTATGCATGCGAACTTCATGCTCACTACTACGCATGCATTCAAAACTCACCACCACGCATGTGTTTCAAAACTCCACTCACCATGCAAACTTCACATAAAAATAGATCTTCACGATTTGTAGCTCAACTGTGTATACCAATTTTGAATTAAACTCAAATTAAACTCACACAAATCGTGAAATGGAGGATCTTCACGGAAAAAATACACTATTTGCTTAGGACCCTCTTCAACTAAACCAACTCTTGGATGATTCGTATGCTTTCCAACAAGGAGGTATGCTCACGCTACAACCGATTCCTTTCTCATGCTATCCACGCTGTGCCTTCACGATTTATCAATAAAACCTCCACGCATGCAAAAAGAATATAACCTTCACGGCTCGCCCTCCAAAAATGTTTCTGTACGCTATCCAGGCCCTCTCCTTGTGGCTCTGATACCAAGATAAAATATGTGAAACAAACATGCGGTGATGCTATGCTCACTTCTGTATTGTTCAATGAAGACGGATTACATCTTTATATAGGAAAAGACTCTACCGAGTCGGTTACATGCAAACCAAAGACAACTAGACTCTTAACTAAGAACTGACTCTTAACACGCCTATAAATGACTCTCACAGCTGAAGCTTATAACTGGTGCTTACAACTGGTGCTTACTCCATTATTTCCAAGTGGATATTGGAAAACATAGTTGAACTTACATTCCAATACCTTCACATTTTAAGGAATAATGGTATTTTTGAATGGATCTTTGATGAGGTAGGAGGTATTTTTGATACAATGTTTCATTTTTGAGACAAGATTCCAATAATTCACTATGTCACAAACATTGCTTCAAACTTAGAGTTATATCCACCACAAGAATGGATTATGGCTTTAGCCTTGTCTTCCAATTTCAATTCAATTGCAATTTAAATGGTTTTGGATGAGCTAGTCCCTAATAAGTCTAGGATATTCTTGGCATCAAAATAGTTTGAAGGATAGACAAAAGAAACTGAACCATGGTTTGGAACTGCATGGGTTAGTGAAGCAAAGAACTTGAAGCAAAGTATCAACATGGAAGTTGATTCTATTGTGATTCATTTGGAAATAGATGATAAGCATGCCCGAGGAAATAGCTCAAGTAGGGACTATCTCAGCAAACGCTGAAAGGGAGAAAGGTGAATTAATTTCCAAGCAATGGTCAAAATTTGAAAACATCCTGGAACAAAGCTTTCACAGGCAGCACACACTGCAAATGTGTTGTAGGTGGAGATTTTTTAGTGAACAATTCCCCCACAGCGCAAAAGTACAAAATACTGCTAGATCATTATCCAACAGGACCTCTAGTTGTGCCATGTGATCCAAGATGACTCCATAGTTTGAGGACTTAGTAGTTTTTTTCTAGATATTTGAATTTTCAAAAGAACTATCATGTATTTAATGTATTCAAAACCGAATCCTATATTTTAGCAAACAATTTTCAATCAGTTGCTATATTTATTGTAACTAAATCTATTCTTAGCAAGGTGGTTGAGCGTGAATCCCTTAATCTGGGGATCAACTATTTCTATATATTGGGTAAAATTCATGAAAACAAGGTTGGTTCAGTTCTAGACCCGAAGAAGGGCCTATAGGAGTTACGGAAAGGATGCATGAGTCAATTTATAAGAATGAGGGGAATTTTTCTATAATCAAGACTGTTATTGAAGATTCATGAGATCTACCATATCTGGTTGTGTTTTCCTTGTTGTTTATTTACACTTCCATATTGCTTAAATATGGTTACTGTTAATGTAGGTTTGATTAGTAGTATCATGTTATAAGAATTTTATGGTAAAGGATTTGTTGTAAAAGTCTATTACATGTTATTTTTAACCATTCATATTCACTGTTGGAAATGATTTCCAATCAGTGAACACTCATAACAGTAGATGTAATCAGTTTAGCAGGGTGAGAGGCTAATTTTTTCACTTATATGTTATCCTCTCCTTCTTTCTTTCATCCATCATCATACAAGTTATTTTTCTGATATGTAGTTTGACTGCCTTCAATGAGTAGAGTGTTTATGACTCCTTTCCCAATGGTCTATCACTGATCTACAATTAGCTTACTTCCCTTTCCCTTTCTCGTAGAGTCTTGCTGATCCACCAAGAACAAAACCTGATTTAATCATTCAATAATTCAATATTAAATGGGTATTAGGCTTGTTCTTAAAGCAGTCTAAGAACAACTCCTAGTGTTAACACAAGGGATAAGACACATACTGCTTTGACAAATCCTATTGGAGAAGAATATAGTTTGTCGGTATCCAATTACATTTTTCCAGAAAAATATTTTATGCATAATATTAGTACACATGTCATCCACTTTGTTGAAAAAATTTGATGGCTACTCTTTCCATTCCCACATAATTATCCCTTTCTTCCCAATCGATTTGGGGGGTAGTTTTTGTTTAAGTAGAACTCATGGATGCTCCTTTAGACTATTCTATTGGGATGGAGTTGGTTGTATGGAATGATGAAAGTAGTTTCTTTGTGTTTAGATTGATTCATTTCCCTCACTTATGTAAGGTCATCACTATTAACTATTTGATGGGTTATTTGCTTGATCAAAGTACGAACCCCAAGACGAATGTCCCATTCATGGGTGATTCCAAGACAATGTTTGATAACATAGGCATAGGGATGTTTAAAGACACGTATTTTATGGGTACTTTTACCCTTCCATTTCTAGTCTATTTCATTTATTCTTCACCTATATATGTGATATCTTTTGTCACGACCAACTCTTTAGTTCTTCCCAACTCTACTTGTGTTGGTGATGATTTGTGGGTTGTGCCTGATCTTTTGGATCTTGAATATGAAGTGGGTATATATGATCAAATATTCATTTCTCTATCGTATACACTACTTTTCAAACAATTTTGATGGCCTCTATGGACTATGATCAAGCCTCCCACCCCCAAGAGGAATATGATCAATTTTCATCACCCAGATAGGCCTCCAATCCCTCTAAATCTAGCGACTATATAGAAATGGTATTTCCATTAGATGATACTATCTTGGAAGTTATGACCCATTTCAAATAATCTTGGGAAGATATGCATAACTACTCATATTTTCTTCCCACTCTAGGATATCAAGAGAATGGATTTAATAATGTCATCACACCTGACAATATTGATTGGTATCAAAGTCATTTCTCTACATTGGATGTGTATATGGAACGAAATATGGAAAATATTTTGAAAACGACTCCAATTGATGTATATTTGAAACCCAACATTGTCGAAAATATTTTGATTGGATTCAATTGTTCATCTGATGAGATTTAGATTTACATTGCTTTGTTCAAGGAGCTTCACAATGTTTTCACTTATTCATACGAGGAAATTCCCAACGTTTGATCCATGGATAGTCAAACATGAGACTAAGAATTATGACAATGTTAATCCTGTTTAGAAAAAAATAAGACTGATCAACCCAAATAAGGTAGTTTCTATCAACCCTGGATGAGGTATTAGTGTAGGATAGGTGCTGCAAGGATGGGAATGGGAATTGCCAACAAAAAAATAGCCACGTGACAGGCGCATGCCCCTCCCTACCTCCCACACCATGAACTTAAATATAATTCATTGCTACCAGAGCGCCATTAATCCTAGTGTGCTCTTCTCTGGCCTCCCATCCATTTGATGGATCCTCCATTACTTTGGTCACCTATGCAAGTGTGCATTCACCCCTCTCAGTGGTATTCATACCATGAAGCTCACTAGCCTCATCTTCATATCTATTATGTTCTTTCAGAGCCATCCTGTGGTATGCACCCTCCTCTGGTGCTCTTTGACCATCCTCACCATTTCCTTGTGCCTACTTACCTTTTCTCTGCTCCAACCATGTCGAGACTGTGTGGGAAGTCAAAACGCGGTTCGTCTTGGAAAAAAAATCATTCATGCTTGGAAATTCGACCCTCGCACCCTCACATAGCTCGTCACCCTCCTTGCCAGCCTCTTCGGAGCAGTATGATCATAGTCTCAGTGGTCTCCTGCCTCTCTCCTCGTCGTATGAGTGTGGATTTGAATTGTTCGACCTCCTAGGGAAATCACTAGGCTTCAACCCAGGGCCGATACCAAACTTGGCCTCCTCTTCACAACCCACCCTGGTCGTCCCTCCCAATTCACCCGAGAACTATGCTCTTTCACCTTCACCAGTGCAATCACCACCGGTCCAATCTCCACGCGAAGGTTTATTCGGCTACCATGAGAAGCATCAAGAGCAACCCCACTCCTGCTCATACTGTGTTACATGCACAAAGGTACAATACAACCTTGCAATTATGTAACGCCTGGTGTTCGAGGTGCGCAAAGAGGTGGATGACCTACACTTTCGACTAGAAGTATTGGATAGAAAGGGGACACAAATCCTACAGATTCTCTCCTCTTTGCACAGTTCATGCCACCCATCAGAAGCGGCACCAAATGCACCACGGGACGCAGAGACGATACTGGTCCCAACTTGCACAGGTCTCCAATGGACGATGCAACACCAACCTTGGCTCGAACGCTCCAAGCACCCACCTTGGATACGGCACCATGCTAGACGCCCACAACTTGAGTTGCACAGGTGTCAGACTGCATGGCCTGCTAGTTGTTTTGTTTACATTTTACCACTTTTCTTTTCATTTATAATCTATTATGATTGTCTTATGTCAGTCCTAGAGGGTCTAGAAGCTTGGGTGAATCGTTTTCCCAACGGGGTGATTCCACTCCAGGTGCTTAATGATGTTATATGACTGGGTTTATGAAACAATGGTTTTGGACCTAGGAGGCTGGTTGAATTAGTTTCCCCAAGGGGAAATTCAGTAACTACAGTCCTCAAATAGACATATCGATGTTGTAATTTTTTATTTTGAAAGGTTTTTTATAGAATGCTTACTTACAAAAAAGAAAAAATGTAGTTTCTATCAAGGTAGAGGTAGAGAAATTGCTTCGTGTAGGATTTATATATCCAGTTCGCCTAACTGATGTTAGAATTTTAGAAGTTACAGTTATCTTCTTTAACATTCATTAACGATTTCATGTAATACGATCACTGGAAGATAAACAATCACATAACATAAGATGTATCTTGGGAAACCCTTGTGAGGGAGAAATCCCAACAACCAATTCTTCAATATAGATTCCTTCAACCAATACAATGTCACATTATATCTCTCCACAAATAGACCAAGACCAAGATACCAAATACCAAGAAACCAAGACCTCTTGTGCTAGACCTTCATTTCTATGCTCCAAATACACAAGAGAAGGTAAGTTGTTTGTGTGTACAAATGAGAGGAACTCGACCTCTATTTATACACATAATTGACTCCTGAAAAGATGCAACCCTAAGGGGGGTTGTTTTGAATTTTAAAATAAGGATAACAATAAAATAATAATTTCTTTTGAGCTTATCTATACAATATGATTATAATAACCTTCTCGAGATTTAACCAATACAAATAAAAAAGAATATCTTCCATAGTTACATCAAAATATCAACACTCCCTCTTAACTAGGAAGGTAGTCTTTGTTTCCACAGGAGCCCATGAACCTTGATTGTTGAACATATGAATATTTACATCATCAGATATCCATAGTACAACATGACTTCATCGCCAATGCATCCAAGTCATGTGGGTATCTCTCAAATATCTTCGATATGTCGCCATGACATCCACTACCCTGCAATGCATTTGTACCTCATCATGTGCACCCATGTGACTTCACATCCAATGCATCCAAGGTATGTGGGTATCTCTCAAATATCTACAACATGTCCCCATGGCATCCACTATCCCGCAATGCATATTTACCTCATCACTCCCAATTAAGAGGGACCACACCAAGCTTGTCCCTCAAGTTCTTGAACTTCATCCTCGACAGTGTATTGGTCAACACTTCCACAACCTTCTCCTTAGTAGTCACATATTGGAGCCTCACTGCTCCCCTCTACACTATATCCATGATATAGTGATATTTGATCTCGATATGCTTCAACCTGTCATGGAACATTGGATATTCTGACAACTTCATGCAACTATGGTTGTGACACGAAATGCAGGTCATCTCCAGTTTGAGAACAAATAACCCAGACACCAACTTCTGAAGCCAGACTTCTTCTCTACATGTTGCACATGTTGCCACATATTCAACCTCATCTATACTGATTTCTACACATGATTTCTTCCTATTGCTCCATGAAACCATACTAGAGCCTATACTGAAACAATGTGCCGAAGTACTTGTCCGATCACAAATACTTCCGACCCAATCTGAATCTGAATATCCATATAACCCAAACTCATGGTCTGTCACATACCTAAGACCATAATCCAATGTACCCTTAAGGTACCTCATCACATTTTGTTTTGTGACCAAATGAACCTTCCTGGGCTGCTCCATATACCGACTCAAGGTGTTCCCAAAAAAACATATATTTGGTCTCATGTTCGTCAAGTACATAAATGAACCCACCATCTTCTTGTATAAAGTAACATCCACAATATCTGAAGTTGTATCCTACAACAACTTTAGATTTGATACCATAGGTGTAGCCATTGCCTTGCAATCGAACATCTCGAACCTTTTTAGGATTACCACAACATACTTCCCTTGATTCAGAAAGATATTATCCTATCTCTACCATACCTCGAGATCCAAAAGGTAATGCATCATCTCGAGATATTTCATCTCAAAATCAATAGTTATTTTTCTCTTACACTCTGAGATGATATTTTCCACACCTTCTAGAAACATGTTATCCACATACAACAATAGTATTACCAGACCATCATCCACAACCTTAAATTAAAGGTTAGGATATGCAATGCTCTTTGTAAATCCTAAGCTCATCAAAAAGATGTTGATCTTTCCATACCATGCTCTGGGTGCCTGCTTTAATCCATATAAATCCTTCTTCAATATGCACACATGTGTCTCCATGTCATGTACCTAGAACCCTTGTGGCTGATCCACATATACTTCCTCTTTTATTTCACCATTCAAGAAGTTTGTCTTCACATCCATCTAATGCACCTTCCATTTAATTATTGCGGCCAACGAAAGTATAGTCCTGATCGAGGTATATCTTGCCACATGAGAAAATGTCTCCTCATAGTCAATTCCCTCCTTCTGAGAGAATCCTCGAGCTACAAATATAGCCTTATAATTTTCAATACTGCCATCAGCTGCATGTTTTGTCTTGTAGATCCATTTTGAACTTACTACTGATTTCTCCTTTTGTCTAGGGACCACATCCCATACATCATTCTTTACTATGGACTGATATTCCTCCCCCATGGCATCCTTCCATACCATATTTTCTACAACCTCTTCATAACTGGACGGTTCTACATCCATGATATCACACAAACATGCCACATAGATAGAATATGGTTTCAAATTCTTAGTTTCCCTGAGATAATTTTCTGGGCAACCATATGTTTATGCATCTCTGGTGAGCTCATGTTCCTAAGATGGTCTTCTCTTGTGAGAAGGAATCTATGCTGGCCTCTGAGGTTCTACCATGTCATTATCCTCATGAATGACTTCCTCTGGTTCAACTACTTCTGCCTTTGGAACTCTAGTAACTTCATTCTCCTCCTCATGAACCTCTTTTGCATAGTCATGTTTTGATTTGCTGAAAGTTGTTGTATTACTGAGAGGGGGGGTGAATCAGTAATAACATAATTATAATCCTTTTTATTCAAATGTTATATCAATGTAGAATTAATATCCAATAATGAGCAGTAATAAATAAACAATCACACACATACACAATACACCAGTGTTTTACGTGGAAACCCAAATCGGGAGAAAACCACGTAATGCTTTTTCTTATATGTCTTGAAGAATTACANGTCTTGAAGAATTACATTCATTGGAAGCACCAACTTCCTTTGTTTTTCAGCTGCAATTGGAAGGAGGATCCAACCCCCTAGTTTCTCAGGCTACAACCTGAGGGAAGCTCCAACTCCCCAAATATCTGGCTACAACCAGAAGGAGGCTACAACCCCCAATGTTCTCCGGCTACAACCGGAAGATGGCTACAACCACCTGTCCTTGCCCCGTCCTGCCACCTTGAAGTAGAAGTAGAATGATGGAACCACTATCACACTATCACTGTGAGATATGCCACTGTAAACCTATACCAATAAGTCTGAACCATGCATCAACCATGCATCAACCTGTACCATAAACAAGTGCATCAACCATGCACCAACCTGTAATCAACCTGTACCATAAACAAGTGCATCCAACCATGTTCCAGGTATGTACCAATCATGTGTCAACTACTCATCAACTATGACTCATCAATGTGTACCAACATCATCAGCTATACACCTCATGTATGTGTGCCAACTCATCAACTACTTGTCTCAACCATGTACTCAACATGTACCTCAACCAAAAGCCCTCATCAATTTCATTATTCAAATCTGATTTGTAGATTTTTAATAGACCTGGTGTATATGATAACATTTCTGCAAACCTTCCTTAACTTTAAAAACAAGAGACTAGCATTTTCATCAAACTTTTCTTTAGTCTCACATGCCTAGTTTCGGA